>JAACJT020000007.1:2503447-2515112 GCA_009936485.2 Gymnarchus niloticus
TCCAGTTTGCCTTGATTCATAGATCGTACGTTCCAGGTTCCTATGCAGTGCTGTTCTTTGCAGCATCGGACTTTCCCATCGCTACCTGTGACACCTGCTGTAATACTAACTGTTATATACCCTCAGAAACGTAGAGATAAAGCTTGACTTGGCCGGCTGTTTGTGTGAGGGAAAATAATACTTTTTTTACTCCTCTTTTTTTTCTTTATGTTTATCATTCTGTATTCAAGGCTAATGTGTGTATTTAAGGTTAATGTGAAATGGTGTGATATAATGCACATGACATAATGTTATAGGGGAAATCTTACAGGGCAGCACATTGGCCACACAGCATCAGTGTTGTGGCTTCAAATTGCACTCCTGCAGTGTGTGTAAAGTAAAGCAGATACTTTCTGTATCACACAAGTTTCCTCCTGGAAATCTAGATCCTTCTCATGGTCTAAGGACATGCAGTTGCAGTTAGGCTATTTGGTGCTGATGTTGCCTGTATTGTGCGTGTCTGTACAAGCCCTGTGATGGACTGGAATCCCATTTGGACTGTACCCCAGGCTTGCGCTTGAAAGCTGTGTGCTTGCTTCAAAACTTCTAAAAGACATACGCCGATCGGTTAGCTTGTGTGCCGTATGGCACTGATATGGGTAATGCAGTGGCTTGTTTCCAAGACAACGTGGCCGCTGAGAACTATACATAAGATGGTGAGAAATTATAGCACAAAGTGATTTATTACTGTATTTTGTTCACTTGCAATTGAAATATTTCCTTTATTCAAGGTGTAAATGTTAGTGGTTTTGCTGTTTTCCTTCCTTTTTTGTCCAAAGATTGCTGGGAAGAATTTCTTGATTGAGGGTCCTCTTTATGGTAATTAGAAAACAATGTAAGGTATGTGGACTTGATTTATAAGACACAAGCTGCACCTTGTTCCATTTGCTGCACATCTAATGAACTGTTCATGATAAATAGCTGTTCACTGCTGTATCTTTATTCTGATTTGATTTACATCAACCGCACATTTTTGCTTTCTGTCCCATTTATTAGTTCTCCTTCCCAGTATCCAACTTTAATCGTAACCCTGATTGTTGTTTATATCAAGAATTTGTGCTGTAGATGATTGTGTTTAGACAGAGCAAATCTGGAAGCAAAGACTACTGTTCTTCGGATATGGTCCCTCTGCCACTCTCCTCCTGCCTGAGAGGACTGGCCGAATCCTGGTAATTACACCACGCTCCCTGCAGGTCATGCTAATGGCCACTTGGCTTCTTAAACAGCCTATTTATATGCAAAGTCTATTTTTGATGGATTTGTTCATTATTTATCACTAATGAACTAATGTACTTTGTGAGTGAGGTGTGTGTGTATGCTTGTGAGGGCCTTGCACTGTTTGACTTTCGTGTGCGTGCCCTCCAGACAGAGGTGTGGAAATACACTGGCAGCAGGAGATCTATGTTGCGTCTAAGAAAATACCTTTGCATCTGTGTGACATTCATACAAGGTTAAAAGCGGGAGCTGAAATTTACCTTGTGGATTTTACAGTTTGCATATTTTTCTGTGGCACCTTCACCTCAAAATTTACCTCTGAAATTCTTTTGTTTCTCCTGCAGTGAGACAGACGTTGAGCGGCAAGGGCCATCTCCCTCCATCTCCTCTTGGGTGAAATTGCAATCTACTTTCTGTGGTCCCTACACTCCATTTTCCACTAAACACTGTTTCCATCATGGAAACACATTTTTTTGGTGGGTGTTTTAGAACACATTGAAAAAGATAACTTTATCAGTCGCATTTCTTGTTTGAGACAGCTGGAGAGCAGTGACCATGGAACATCAGCAAGGCTGTACATTAAATAAACGATCGAAAATGGTATCTTCAGTCACATTTTGTTCTTTTAGGTATTATCTGGCCATTTAAAATTTTTTATGAAATTAAAGGCCCGGCATTGCCTTTGTAAGTAAAGAGGGTCGATTAACAGGGTTCTTATTGCTCATTGTTTACTCTTCAAAGCGACAGGAATAATCCTAAATACATTGCTGCTTTATTAATTTATTTTTATGTTTAACCTATAAATATATAGGCTGTAGCTGCAGACAGTATGAAAATGTTCATCCCTTCTGTTCCAAGTGTCTGGTCCTGACAGGCGTGTGTCCACGTTGCCCATATAATAATATGATGGGCTTCGGCCAAAACAGCACTGCACACTACCCTACTGCTGTATGAGGCCAACAAGAAAAATGATAGAGTCTAAACAGTGACCAACCCAGGGGTTGTCAGGATTGTTATAATGACCTGAAATGTTGGGAAGGATGTACTGTGTTCTTGTCCAATACTTATCAATTTTTCTACTATTCATGCTTGTGTAGAGTTGTTACCCTGTAGTCATACACAGTGCTGTATTTGTCTTACCACCCCCCATCATGAAGAAATGGTGTGCAAAATGGTCCATTATTGATTCACAGTCAGCAGTTGCTTCTATATCCACAGGGATAATGGAGTGAGGTGTTTGAATGACACCAACTGTGGTTGCTCAAGAAATTGATTTGTACATTCCAAAAAGGCTTGTACCTGCAATTGGAAACCTGGCATTTCTAAATAGTTACATTTTCGTTATTGCAGTTGAAAAGGAAATAATTAAACTAATATACAGTTAGGTCCATAAGTATTCGGACAGTGACACAACATTGATAATTTTGGCTCTGTATGCCACCACAATGGATTTGAAATGAAGCAATCAAGATATGATTGAAATGTAGACAGTTTTAATTCCAGGGGTTAAACAAAAATATTGTATGAACCATTAATGAATACAACCATTTTCATACACTGTCCCCCCTGAATTGTATTCTTGACAAATACTTATTTGGACCTAAATATACGGCAAATTTTTTATAATATGTCTGTCAGTTGATGTGACTGGCTGATTCTTTTCTGCAATAACTCTGCTTAAGCAGTTTTACATTAGCATCTACATATTTTTCCTATATTTTTTCTTCCATTCCTTATCTAGCTGAGATGTGGTGATTCAGAACTTATTCCAGGAAGCACAGGGTGTAGAATACAACCAGTCCATTACAAGGCAGATTGCAGTTTTTAAATTTGTGAAAATCTTTTACTGGCTTCTTTAAGTTATCTCTGTAAATGTGGAATTGCTCTCCAGATGACCTATTATCAATCCATAGTTAGAGGACCATTGTGTGAATCCATCCACATTTTACTCTGCTGCTGTTTCAGATGATTTACCTGCTTTTGCTGTCCCTCCCCAGTGTTATAATGCTGGCCTACTATTAAGATACAAGGAGTTTTGTTAATGAGTAGTAATTGCATTGTACTTTTTTGTTGTGCTAACATGCCAATTGGATACTTTCTGTGTGAGGAAAGTGAAATCTGCCTCTTTCTCCACACCCTTCTCTGATGGCATGCAAATATCCATGTAAGAATGGTAGAATATACAGCAGGTGTTCCCCATGTACTTAATGTCCCTGCTAGGCGTTGTATTGTTCCTCACAAAAGCAGACTTAACTGAGACAGGGCCAAATGTACCATCCATGATGGGGGCATTTCTTTATTCCCACACTTGCTGTGTGCAGCAGGGAGTTGCTGTGGTTTTGTACAGAACTTCATTTCCAGGTTAGAAGCTCTCTCTTAAGACTTCCCCTAGTGAGTCAGCTGGCGGGGGTTCCTCAAAATGGAGCATTGCTGATGAAAGCTATCACTAATTTTTCCCACAGGGTGGGAGAGGGATGGCACTCTTTCAATGTCAGCATTTTCAACATCATAGCTCTGTTAGGATCCCAGTTACCCAACCTCTGGACTTGCATTGACCACCATGGCTTGCACTAGCAGCTTCACGTAACTAGTGTAAAGTTAAAAAGAAAAACAAAAACAGGTATGTGTTGCAATTGGTTGTATTGACATCACACTGGCATTGACAAATGTGGAGCTCACATCTAAAAAAAGCCATGAAAGTTCTTTCCAGAGCACAAAATGTCTACATGTATTTATAATTCAGTCCAAATCTCCCTCCACACACAGGGTTGTTTGCTGAATGTGTGGGACGATATTACCTTTAGCCTGTCCCTTTCCATATCCCCTCCCCCCGACTAAGGGAATGTCTTTGCACGTCCTTGGGAAAACAGCCAGAGTTGGATTGGCAAAAGGGGTAAATGTTTGTTTTGTTTGTTGTTTTTTTCTCTGCTCGGTGGTGTGGGGGGGTCATTGGTATTCTTCCCTCACCAGTGAGTGGGAGGACAGGGAGATGATGGGGGGGCAGCAGAGTTGAACACCTTTCCTGTCTCACAGGAAAATTATGATAATAACGCAATTTTTTAAATAAAAGTGACCTTTTCAGAACAACTTTTAACATGGTCTTTAGAATCCCACACATATAATCAGTGCATGATAGACTAACTTTCACTAAAACATTTATGATTTATTTCAGGTTAATTTATGGGCAAGCTCTCACACTGGTTTGGACTGCATGTAAATAATTCAGACCTCAGTCTGTTGACAGATAAAATCTCTCCATATACAGCATGCAGGAAGCAGAAAAACTGTAGCCACTTGGAAGTGTACACATTACTACAGAACTTCTGGGTGCTGCCTCAGATGAAGTCGGGCATTTTAGTGTTGTGAAGTTATGAAAGATGCATTCAGTGAGAGCATGAAGTCTCCTGCTTTGGAAATAATGTTCAGAAGCCAGGAGGAGCACAGTGAAGGGCAGGGCATAAGCATTGGGTCATTCAGGCTGGTGCCTTTGGATGAAGTTAATAGTTTGTGTAATGTGTGTTTGGGATCACATATTGGGGTGGACAGAAGAACCTCCCTTGGTCTGTCAGGGAGATCAGCTAGTCACCCAAGACAAGCCAACATGCTGCTCTGGGTAGCAGTAAGATGTGGATGTATGCAAAGCCACAAGGGTGCAGCTGGCATTTTGTTTTCAGCACTGTGATCCATATTATCTTAAGAAAGTGAAATATGAAATATGAAAGTGAATATCTTTATCAGGCTGTTTAACCTTATATTAATTTAATTGATAATGTTTGGTCATATGTACCGTGTCAACAGTTCCGCAACAATCATTTGAGCAAAACTTTCTGTAGTGTCATTTTTTTATGTTGGCGTAATATGCTCCATCCATTCTTTTCCACAAACACACTCATAATCGCAAAGATTTTTCTGCTAGAGAAATGTTCCCATTTTCACCTCAGTTTATCTTTGTTTGCCCTTAAATGCCAGTGATATGGGCAAAAGGTCCATGTTAGGTAAACTGCTTCATAGATAAACCTGTAAAGGATGGAGCGTGTGTATGTGCACATGATTAGCGGTGGTTCTGACATACTTGGCACCCTAGGTGAAACCTCCCCAAAGCTCCCCCCACCCAAAAAAAAATAAATAAATAAAGAGCTGTAAGCGGTGAGACATTATGGGGGACCAGAGGAGCAGGTGGTGAAAAATGTGTGCGGGAGGAGGGGGATATTTTCGTGACATGGCTAATGTGTATTTCTATCTTATTTGTTCTTTGTGTGTACTTGAGTATACATGCATTTCTAGCATTTCTAGCAAAATGTGAGGTGTTGTGATGTGTGAAGGACAATTCCGTGAGTTCAGGAGAACAAAGTTCCATGATGCTTAGTGCTCTGAGATCACACAAGCTCCATTTACGTCATTTCAGCAGAAATCCTCAGACACCACACACACATATTTCTGTTGTTTTTCTCAGACAGGAGCCAAAAAAGCAATCCAATTTTTAACTGAGAGATGCTGCTGATTGATCAGCAAAATAAAATTTCAATATGTAATTGATGTTTACAGTTATTTATCCTACACGAGCTCATTAATTCTTTGGATTGATAATCCCTTATGTGTTTCTCACCATTCCAAGTGTTATGTGAAACTCAGATTGTGAGAGAAAAGTCAAATGTCAAACAGTGGAGTAAGATGATTTCCAGGGAAAGGATTGTACTTTCTTCTACAGACTTGGTGTGCCTGTCCTCATCTGCATAGCTGTCCTTGGATACTCAGCTCAGAATTCAAAGCATAATCTAAACATGAGGTGCAATTTAATCTTAGGACTTCTGGGAACTGGAAAAGGAGCAAAGGTCTGGTGTTCATATTGATTATACATCTTACCCTGCATGAAGGGTAACGACCCAGCGGTGTCTCAGGAATCTGCAGTGTGTGTGTGTCCGTGTGTGTGTGTGTGTGACAGATAGTACAGGAAAAGGAGTTAAAGTGCTGTTAGAACTGCTGAGCACAGGAAAGCTAAATGGAGCTGATTAGGCTGAGGTAAGCTGAAACCGGCTGACAGAGGCCATTCCTCAACACTATTCCAGGTCGCTCACTCAACACTTCTCTGCTCAGCCATTTTGTTTAAATCCATATGTGTCACAATTGAATTGATCTTATGGTTTTTGTATGACATTCCATGTGCCTCGTCAGGTGTGCCGGCATTAAATCTGCGGCAAAACAACCAGACATCGTTCTTCATCATTTTACCAACACTGCAATGGTCACTTGGAATTTAGACAGATGGCAATTCACAACCCTGGCATTTTTAAATTGTTGTTAATGAAACTTTCTTTAAATTAAGTATAATAACATGTTTTCAAATAACATTAATAAAAATTCCTACAAGTGTGTGTATAATCAATACTTTTGTATTTGTAATAATATTTACCATATAATGTTCCTTCATTTCAATGAAAAACACGATTATAAAGCTGCTGATCTGTTATCACCAGCTTCTGTAACAATATTTTGTGCTTTCTGTTGTTCCACGGAACAATTCTCGGGTTGTTCCGTGGCTGTGTCTGTAGAGCTCACTAACAGTTTACCTTCCTCACATTAACTGGTGCTGACCCCAAGGGAGCAAACAAAAAACAGGTGCCTGGCAAAGTCTGTTTGGATCTGAAGAATGTTCTTGATAAAACTCTTCAGCAATCTTTTGTCTGACTACAGCCAGACATAATAACTCTGTTATCCAGACTGTTGGTTTGGTGCCTGCCTTTTATTAACATTTATATTCCAGAAAAGTAAAGCACATAGGGCATTTATAGTGTACATTGTCTAAGTCTGTCCAAGTTGCAAGCTCAGGAGGCTGCACTTACTTTTCACCTTCAAATGGAGAAATCTGTTATTGGCTGCTCTGGTAACACTTTTGGGTCAGGTTGTAGGACTAACAAAGATCAGCAGCTTAGAAGCAGTTCTTACCAAACTCAGTGCTTGTTTGGTTGTTGAATTCCCCTTGAAAATAATCCTTATCAAGCCTATGAATGACCTATGAAACAATAGTTTCTCAAATCTGGAAAAAAATGTAAGATGGGACACATGTTTTAACCGAAGTACTATTAGCAAACTTACAAATGTACTACATGAGTTGCCTGTCTTTTGCACATTTACTGAGGTTACGCTGAATCAAATCATCATGTGCCCTTTGCAGTTTAATAAACTTGGACTGGCTACTTTGTTGACCTGAACTGAGCATGTGTGGGATGTAACATCATGTTCACAAAGGTGTTCAAATGTCCTCCAAAGCAGCTATATTCAGAATGACTCTAATATGAACAAATCTTGAAGTCTGGCTTTCAGGTGATTCACTCCTCCAGGGCCAGGGGTTCAAATGTGACCTGTGGGAGGACATGAGGAGGTGTTTGCATGTCCTCCCCATGTATCATGGGTTTTCTCCCACACTCCAAAAATGTGCAGTTAAGCTAATTGGTGTCTCTAAATTGTCCTTAGTGAATGCTTATGTGTATGCAATAAATTGACATCCCATCAAGTGTGCCCAATGCCACCTGGGATGGATTCCACACTCCCTGCAACCTTCACCAGGGTAAGTGGTTAGAAAATGGATGAATGGAAGGTAGAACTGCACGATTATTCAAATTGCACTCGTAATTATGATATTGATCCTGTGCAATTCATAATAAAATCAGTCACTGTGGTGATGTTTAGGTAGCACTGGGCGCACATTGTCTGACAGAGAGATTCTTGTACGCTTAGCACGATTGGTTCTAGAATTAATTGACAAAGTGGGCATTTCAAAAACTTAGTTGGGCATCCATGTTTGGCAGAGCAACCCGGTGGTGCTGGAAAAAAGCAACAAGCGAGAGTTGAGGTGGTGCTGGCTACAATGAGCGATCGGGGGGTTGTGTAAATTACAGTGAGCGAGTGGGGGTTGTCTGGGCAAAAAATGGTTTAGGCAAAAAAAAAACCCTCGCCATCTCTATATATCATTGTACTAGGATTGGGACATTGGATACAGTATTAAGAACTTGCAGTATGGTGCTATTTTTTGCTTCTTGGAAGGAAAATGTACTTAAACTAACCATAAGGTGGCTGACCCCCCCCATAGCCTGTGTTCCTGTGTTGCCTGGGCTTCTATGGATCCATGCTGTCTTCCTCCCCAGAGGAGGAATTGCTGGGTCGGCTCCCACATGACTGGGCTCAGAGACCCACCTGGATCTGGCTGGTGGACCTATCTCTGCCACCGGAAGAGTAAGAAGCAGCCCACAGGAAGGTTCTTGCCATACCTGCTGCTTGCAAGGCCATCCTTACTCTCACTTCTTCCTTGTTCATTGGTCCCAAACCAGCTGGGACAGAGTCCATAGAGAATGCAGCAAGCCTGTCATTGACATTGGAATAGGCTATTAGGCTCAGGACATGGCTGTCCTTTATTCTACAGTGACATCCAAAGGAAAATCTCTGATCATTGATTGGCTAATTCAATGATAGCACATAACACTTGGTCTGACATTTAAGGAAAGGTACACATGATAGTGGCGGGGGATTCTGTATCCATTACCCCTGACATATTACCATGTGGTTAGCACACATACTATGTGTAGCTTTTCTAAGTAGTCTGTATCCAGGCTCGTATTATACTCATTGCTGGTTATGTATGTGTTACTTTGTGTGACGATATGGGGGTGCCACGCCACCCTGAATGCCTGATCCTCAGTGCCAGAGCCTATTGCTTTCCTTAATTGGGGCCTGCATTCCACATAACTAGGGAAAAATGTGGGAGGAGCCACAGCTGGCACCTGTTGGCAATTAGCCGCTCAGAGGTACTAAGGAGCTGGAGCAAGGCAAGGAGGGAGACAGGACTTGTGGGCCCATTGCTGGACAAGCCACTGGGGCAGGATAGGCAGTGGTGTCACCAAGGGAGACTGCCCCCTGCCATGAAGAATGTCCATCTCCCCGGATTATGCAACCTCGCTTGGTCGCGTCCCGCTCCACCTGCCCTGTACGTGCTGCTGTGTCCTGGTGTGAAAATGAATAAATGCAACTCCCTGTAGGAGTTGCAAATGCAATTTTGGTGGTCTGTGTCCATCCCCTGACATTTTATTCTCCATACTGCTTTACACAGGCTGTGTAATACTATATGGTGATCTCTGTATTTTGATTGGATTCCAACTGATGTGTGCTTGCCCAGCAACAAAATTATGTTCTGATTATTTCCTGGTTGTTGAAAAGTAGATGTACTAAGTTCTTAGGTAGTGATGCTTGCAAAATCCCTAGCTGGGATTGGGTTATATAAACTGGTGGTGAGTGACTGTGTTAACAGAGAGCCTCTGAGTTCAGCCAATTCAGGCAGTTAAACTAAGTCCTTGAACTGACTTTACCAAACATACTAACCATGGTGCCTTTGCAGATTCTGGATTGAACTGACCAGTAAGACTGCAGTCACTGAGCTGAATTGAGTAGACAAGCTGATATTGTGCCAGTTTGTACATACCTTGTAGCTTCTAAAACAAAATCTGATTGTTTTCACATTGTGATATGGATATCACTTACTGTTGAAAGCAAATCATGTGTAATTTGTGGAGAGGAGAGTTAACAGAGAGTAAACACATACCTTGTATTAATCAGAACAACTGTAAATTAACTACAGATCTTTGTAACTGTGTTCTAACTTAATCATTTAATGTAAATAAATATCAAATTATATCTGATACTGAGTATTTCGTCAGGGGTGCATGGAAAAATATACACGTATTTACCCAGTTGAATTCTGACATTGGGCCAGTGGGTAGCTTTCCCCAACATGGCTGAGATTTGTAAAACTGAAGCAGAGTTTATGGAGGCTGAATCTAGAACTGACTTAGGTTCATGATGTGGAATGTTGTTCCACATTTATTCATTTACTCGCCCAAGAGGCAGGAACAAATCTCAGCTTATCAGGTTCTTTATCAGCAATCCCAGGATTTACTGTTCTAGTTTCATGAGTCCCTAAATACTGAGAAGCTATACTGTCTGGGTTATCAGCAAGATTTTGTCCACTCGATAAAGCATGTTTCACTGGTTGCACTTCATCTGGATGGATATGGCCATTATGCTGATCTGTAGAGGAATTGATTCTATGAGACATACTTTCCACAAAAATAACACCATCCTCTGAACCTTCAGAATCTGATTCATATCCTAGGGGTGGACTAGACTGGGTTACAGGACCATGAAGTTTCCTACGAGGGGCTGGACTAGGTAGTTTTACACAAGGTCTAATAACTCCTCAGTTCACCCTTAAGATAGGTCCTCCCTCCACAGGTTCTATTGTGGAAGTGCTACCTAATACCTCCACCATTTTATAGACTGTCGACTACCAAGCATCCTGTACTTTGTTATGGCCTAATGGTCTATTCCTTGTGTAGTTCAATTCATGTACTTCAATCTTTGTACCATAAGGCAAAACATCCAGCAGCCTTTTGTTTTGTTTTTCTGTTTTGTTAAGTGTTGTGTTGTTATTGCTGTGACACCCATATTTCCCTTCGGGGATTAATAAGCTTCTCTCTCTCTCTCTCTCTCTCTCTCTCTCTCTCTCTCTCATTCCCTCTCTCTCTCTCTCTTTCTTTCTGTGCCAGGCCAACAAGGGGCCAACATTGCAATGTGTGCTGCTATTACTAAACATTACGTTATTCACCATGCTGCAGCCATTGGGCTCTGCAACACACACCGACTTCTTCAGTTCTTACATGGCCTTTACAATGCCCTCATTCCCAAAAATGAAAGGATGATTGTGAAAGCCAATCTACCACTTCAGGTGGTGATTTGGGACAATGTAAGCTTTCACTACTCCAACCGTGTGAGGGAATGATTTGAAACCCACCAACAAATGATAATGGTGTTCCTGCTACCATATTCACCATTCCTCAACCCAACTGAGGAATTCTTCTCTGTTTGGAGGTAGAAGGTATATGATCAACAGCCTCATAATCAGATTTCCCTACTGGAAGCAATGGATGCTGGCTGTGAGGATATCACACCTGAGGCTTGTCAAGGCTGGGTGCGGCATGTGAAAAGATTTTACCCTCTGTGTCTCAGAAGGGAAGACATCAGGTGTGATGTAGACACAATGACGTGGCCTAATAGAAATGAGAGACAGGATGCCCCTTAAGACATTTCACATTTTGCACTTTATAGTAATTTTAGATTTATATATGCATATATACATATATGTAATGTGACTTTACTGTACTATACAATAGTTGGTGCTATGTTCTAAGTTTGAATATTTTCTTTGTCTTTTCTGATGCATATAGTTTCCCATGTATCATTTTGCTAGGCACCCTGTCATATGCTTTCTCTAAGTCCACAAAGACAACAATGCAACTCCTTCTGACCTTCTCTATATTTCTCCATCAACACCCTGAGAGCAAACATCACATCTGTAGTGCTCTTT
>JAACJT020000007.1:2515212-2557085 GCA_009936485.2 Gymnarchus niloticus
CATTCAAAGTTCCTACCCTCACTTCCACTCTCCTAACCTTCCTCCTCTCCTCCTGCCTCCGGACATGCCTTCCCCCTTTCCTTTCTCTTCGGCTCCTTCTTCTTTGGCCAACAGTAGCCCACTTTCCAGCAGCAACCTGTTGGCTGACAATGCTAGTGGCGGTCGTTGTTAATCCGGGCCTTGCCCGATCCGGTATGGAAATCTGTGTTGTTGTCCGCATACTAGATCGGGCAAAAAATTTTACAATGGATGCCCTATCTGATGTTACCCTCCCCATTTATCCGGGCTTGGGACCGGCACAAAGTAATACACTGCCTTGTGCATCCCCAGTGACTGGGTTGAAACATTAAACAATAACTGATTCCAAATCTGTATGAAACCTGACAACTAATGGTATAAACCAGGGTACTGCACTGACCTCATGTATCCTTCAGGCAGCTGTGAAATGCACATTTGTGTTTGTTTTGTAATCACATTATTGGTTTTGGTAGAAGGATGCAATTTCACAATATTCACAACATCAGCAATATCAAATTTGAACAAATAGCACCCGTTTTCTATCTTCACTGCAGAATATAAACAGAAATGTATTTATTTCCCACTTCTGATTTCTGTGAAAAATGTCTAGATGGGAAGTGTATAATCTTGCTTACATGACACTTACTAACTATGATATATAAGTTGAAGATTGCCTTGAATAAGGCAGCAAAAACAAAGAAAAACTAAATCACTACCATAAACAGATGTTTCTGCACGCACTTTGCTTGCATATGACTTTGTCCATCTGTACTTCTGCTGCACTGAATGCAGAGGAACAAACATAATCCATCTGATGAGAGATTAAGCAAAGCGCTCAAAGCGCCTGCCAACTGCTGAAGCCTGTTGGTCCTGTAATATACAGCTGCAGTATACAGTACAGTGTCACTGATTTGGGCAGGTGGGGAGGGGCCTTTTTGTCATGCTTATTCTCATATGGTCAGGAACTGCCAGCTGCTTCCTGTATCGAGCGTGGTCAGGAGACACCGTTCTCCTCCCAGTCAATGATGGACAGTGTATGAGATTTACTTCTCCTTTCTTCCCAAAATTTGTTTCCCCATTATATCAGACAGACACAACATTCCTTTCATGGCGTAGTTTATATAAGTGGCAGTGGGAAGGCATGGTTGTTGCTTCATGCATTGGGAAGGAGAAGATAGAGCCCCAGGAAGTACAGTCGCAGTGAAAACTGACAGCAGCACGGCCTACCAATCTCAGCTGCTTTATTCCCATCCATGATATCATGGTTGAGGAAACACTCTGAAAATGTGAGCGAAGAAATTGACCTCAGAAAAAGACCAATAGATACACCTTTCAAGAAAAAGTCTTTTGCTGGACAGCCTCTCAAATGAAAAATTAAAAATCTTCTTTCATCTCCCTGTACACTTCTTCTGCTCACTTTTCCTGATGCTTCCCATCCCAGAACCTCGCCTCTCTGCTTAAAGACTGTAATTAAGGCTCCTCCTCTGCAGAGCCATGCCTGCACCCAGCATTTATTTTTGCTGGACCTCCTTCCCCCACCCTCAGGGGCCTGTGAAAAGGACACCTAAGCATTGACAGACTGGAATAAAGATGTGATAGGACCAGTGTTATTATCTTAGGTGCAGTATACAAAAATGGAGAGAAGGCAGCCTGGGCAATCCACATTCTGGAAAGCTGTTAACTGTTATGGCAGAAATGTGTGCACTGCGACGTTTGAATGTGTTGAAATGCACAAGTCATACAGTATGATCTCATTTGTGTGATTTAATTGGTTATGCAATAAAAAAAAATAAGTATTGTACTCGTTATATGAATGAATAAATGATTGTCATCCGCTGCCATATTTAGCCAGCTTCATACATCTGAATGAGATCTCTTTGGTGGTACACCACTACACGGAGGCTTGCCTCCTTGCCATGGCTGCAACATCATGTTACTTCTGCTGGTTCTTTCTCAACCCACTGAGCAAATCATTTCAGTGTGTGAGGTTGTCTGGTTGATCCCTTGGACTGGAACAAGACACTTCTGACTTAAGGCCCCTTCTCTGACTGAGGCAGGATATCACTAGTGTCCTTTCTGACTGAGGTTTCTTTAAACCTTCCACCCCTTCTTGGACTGAGGCAGGCTCTTCTGACCTAATAGCCCTTGTTAGACTGAGGCAGGACATTGACAGTCAGCTGTCTGACTGAGGTAGGCTCTTCTGACCTGATACTCCTTTTCTGACTGAGGCAGGACATCGACAGTCTCCTTTCTGACTGAGGTAGATCCTTCTGACTGGCTACACACACTCAGACTGAGGCGGGACACTGTCTCCTTTGTGACTGAGGCAGGATCTTTTCACTGGCCACACCCTTTTCGACTGAGGCTGGACACTTAGTAAACAATAAGTAAACAATATGGGTTTAGTATTCATAAGGTAGAAGCCCCAAAAAACAACAAACTGAAAACTCAAGACATTAACTGCAAAACCTAGAAATTTGTAGTTGAATTGAATTCTTTTTATTCTACTTACATGTTCAATGGCCTTGTGTTCTGCTGTCAGTTTGGTCTTTAATGAATTTGACACTTGAAGTTGTGCACCAGAGAGAAATCGAAAAAGAAATGGAAAAATGTGCTGTTGATCACTTCACACAACTCTGTCATTACTGACCTGACTTTTGGCATCAAAACTGTTTTCAGATAAATGCTGGCTATGCTGGCACAGTTCTTACCGCAGTCTTCATCTTAGCACAATCTCCTCCTCCAGTATACTTTAGACACCACATTGAACCATATGCACATGTATAAATAACTTCCCCGTGTGCAACAGTGCCCAGGCATGCTAGGCGATGTTGCCGCAGCTGGAGCTCAAGACCACAGGACCAGTAATTACATGGTAGCATAACACTGGTCTTGCTTTCTGAATGCAGGAATGAGAAAACAGAGGCCTTAGGCTAAACCTCTTTTTTTTTTTTTTTTTTTAATATATCCAAGGTTGTGGAGTTAATTGCAGGTAATCTTGCTCTGAGAAGGAGACGGTCCCCTTCAGTCACTTGTGTGCACCATATCAGGCAGGGGGTTTTAAGAGCTGTGATTGCATGTTCTTCAGTGAAGTGGGCGTACTGCATGTAATTGATCAAACATGTCTATTTTGGTCTGTACTTCAGATGTGACGCTTATGGAACCATTTTATTGCCAGGGCTGCATCAGTATCCAGATTAGTCTTGTCATTGCTATGAATGTGTTAACCTGGTTCTCACTGTTGGATGGCATCAACAGTCAGGGTGATAAACCAAGGATGGTCAGAGTTGATGGTTGTAGGCTTTTTCTTGAGGATCAGTGCTAATGGGTGAAACCATGTCCTGGACACAATCACAGGTCCTGGAAGGCGGGAGTGGTATGTCATCTACATGTATCTCTCCAGAAACAATGCAGAATGACACCCAAGTTATTTTGCTGACTTGTGCCCAGACGCTGTGGAATGTGCAGCTGTGGCTGCGCAGCTGCAGACAGAATGGCCCCAGTCTGGGTCAGAGAGACTTCTTGAGAGTATGGAGCACAACACCTGCTTTTCTGGCTTTTTGACCTTTGGCAGTGGGGTGGGCTAAAGGGGTTAGATGTGAGAGTGCCGTGCTCACCATGACAAAGTTTCCTACTCACACAGCTGTGGCTTTGATCGTTGCTGTGAGTGAGGCAGGGTCCTTGCCCCCCTTTTTAGACTGCACCCGAATTTCCTCCAGCAGTTTATTCACACTCACAAGCCCCCAATTAGAGCACTCCCTCCTCCCAAAAATGAGATTTACACACTTCTACAAGTTCAGATCACGTGACATAATACCCACCAGCTAACACCACTGCTCTTCTTCTACCTTCACGTAGATTTTTTTCTTCACACACCCCCAGAATTTCTTAATGTGTTTTTTGCCAAGTCACTGATATGCATCTCACCAAGAACTCTTACACTTTGAACAGAGATCAAAGAAGGGAGTCTATGCCTTGTGAAAGATTAAGATTTCTCTCGCTTCGTCACCAGACAGTTCCTTTACACCTGTCTTTTCTCTCATTTTCCCCCAGAAGAGTTCCCTTGGGCTGGGAGACAATTATGAAGTGTGGCAGTGTAATATTTCAGCTTCCTCCCCACACCTTTCTCTGACAAGCCTGGCAGGCTAACAGCTATATAGACCCTGAAAGAGGGTTGAGCTGACCGGCATTGTGCAGTGAGGGGGGTTATCTCCCTCCCTCGCCTCTGTATCTCATATGCAGATTGTCCCCTCAGCATAAGGACATCTGGGGGAGTGCAGTTCTATTAAAACATGAATTATAACGCTTACCATTACAGGGATGGTGTAGCCCAGCATGTCACTCCCACACTTTGAGATAATGGAAGTTTAGACTTTCTTCTACTGTGCAATTTCAAGGGATTTAAAGGCCTAAACTTGTCTATTCCAAAGTGCAGTGAAGAGCCGGGAGGAAATTGCCAGCAAAAAGTGATTATTTATTTCTTCTGTTGGCTATTCACTTTACAGGCGATGTTATACTCTGAAAGTTCTTCTTAATCAGGGTGTGCGTACATATTTAGGTAAGGCTGGCAGAAGTATGTGGCCTTCTTAAAACTGATAATCGGTCAGGGTTCTTGTTTGGTTGTTTCCTATCAGAGGTTTTTGATGGACACCTTGAAGTTGCAATTGAGATGACATGAAAGGTGCTTTGAGGAAAACTCCTAAATAAACAAGACCAGTCTTTTCAGTTAATGTGAAATCCACAGTTCCTTTTTGTTCCATTAACTTTCCATTGATTGCAAGTTGTCTGTTCATCAGCTTGACAGCTGTTGTCATGATTGTTCACCAGGGATTCTGGGTATGATTGCTGAGTCCTTCATCCCTGAGGCACTGGCAATCTGGTACAGTCAGCGCTGAACTTCTCCTTCTTCCCTGCAGAGATCCGTGGTGGGCAGGGACTTAAAGATGGACCCCTGCAGCTCCCCCTATATGACACACCCTATGAGCCAGCAGAGAATGGTGGGGACCCAGCCTCGGAGCCACCCTGGAGCTCGAGGGAGAGCCGGCTGCCCCAGGATGATGAGAGGCCCCCTGAAGAGTATGACCAGCCCTGGGAGTGGAAAAAAGACCGCATCTCCAAGGCTTTCGCAGGTTTTCAGCTACATTTCCCGATTGTCTTCTCCTAATCTTCTCCAAACAGAGTTCCTTATCGGCCAGCATACAGAACAAGACTGTTAGTGTTTGTTATGCACACAAGTCTCAGTGTACATCTGAAACAACTCAGAAAAGGTGATTAGCATAGAGATATGGATCTTTAGAGTAACAAACTTATTATAACTTTCGAAGCAAACCCCAATCAGAAAGCATTTCTGAGATTTTTATGTACTGGTGTGCATAATCTAAGAAAAGCTGAGCATTGTTTTAACTACACTCTCCATGAGTAGAGCTGGATCAGACTCTTCGAAGAGAGAAGGTGATCCGGTGTCTGAATCCTAAAGATTAAGTTATGTGGGGGTACATAGGGTTCATGGGTCTTTAATGGACTTTGTTTTTTCCATTGTTTTCACAGACATTCATGTTATATTTCCTGATTATTAATGACCATAATCGGTGAGGTTTGTGTTACAGCTGATGGTGTCTGATGACCATAAATAGGTGGGGTCTGCAGTACAGCTAATTCTGTGTGATGATCAGGATAAGTGAAGTCTGCAGTACGGTTAACAGTGTGCAGTGAGTGTTTCTGCTAAGACACATGAAGCCAGTCATTGTTCCAATTACCTCTGTCTATCGCCTCAGACAGTCAGGTTTGGGAAGGTCCTTGCTGGATGTTCAAACAGGGATTCAATGAGGGATACAAACAAGCTACCGATGGAGAAAACTGTATATTCTGTGTGTTTAATTAACATGCTTATGTGTAATTTTCTGTATTATTAAAACATATCTTTTTTTTTTGTGTGCACAAAGTGATTCAAAAACAGGTGTACTGCCTCCATACTGACCTTGAAAGTTCTTGTGTTTGGTTTTGGCAGACATGCTGACCTTGAGAGTTTATGTTACTTATGCTTCTAAGGACTGTTTCCATACTAACTTAGGATGCTAAATGAGAGGCACATTTTTGAGTTGACGGTGTTCCGCTAGTATCAGCTCAGACAGTCGGGTTTGGGTAGGTCATCCTGGATGTTCAAATAGGCATTCAGAGTAAGATACAGTCTGCTTTCCTCAACACTATCCAGAGCTTCTCAATGACAGTAGCTAGAGAAGCAGGTAAGATGTGAATCAGACATGAGAAGTCTTAAGATATGAGAAGTCACAAATCTCCCGCTTTGGTTATGTATCTAATGATAGGTGCTGTATCCAACACGCTGTCTACTGAGTGCTCAATTCAGTACTTGAGTACTCATGCAGTGCAGACAGGTACAGATTCCATGTAATGTAAAGTCTCCAAGTAAATATGTTGGTACACATTTTGCGATATGTCTTAATGTTGGTATGTAGATACTTGCATGGTAACGTAAAGTCTGGAATTCTCTATACGCATCAGATAGTCGAGTGAAATGCAGGAATGGATGTATATTAACAAATGAAATAAAACTGACCAGACAAAACATGAAATATCTTTGGTTCATACTATCTTCAATGAAGTATAAGTCAAAGTAAATTTAAGAATCACTGCATTGTTTTTCTTTTTTCTTTTTTTTTTGCATTTTCCATACCGTCCCAACTTTTTCTGATTTGGGGTTGTAAAAATTCAGCTCTTTATTAAAAACAATTTCAGCAGCATTCATTTGTACAGAAGACACAGACAGAGAACATCTTCTCCAGGCCAAATCTTCTTGCAGGTTCTGTCGTTCTTGTGTGGGTAACTGTGCATACAGAGGCGAATGGGACTGTCGATTGCCCTACAGTCATTATTTACCACAGGCTCATCTGCTGACAGATGTGCAGCCGAATGCAAATCTCCTCTCTGGGTCACAATGGAGGTGTTTACATGCAGGTCTCTTAATTACTCACCCCCCTGCCCAGACATCATCCTTGTGATTGATGAGAGGATGGAGCAAACCCCATTGGAATGCGATCCCTGTGAAAACAGGCACGTGTGCCCATGTGGTGGGGGGAAACACATGCACTAGTGTAGATGGATAGGTAAGCGGAACATTATCGTTATCGTGGAGAATGCGTTACTTAATCTTTGACCCAATAACCTCCCACGGCCTCCCCTGGGTGCTTGTTGGCTATCTAATCCATTAGCCCGGTCTGTGGCCAATGTTGTCTGTGTGTGTAAAGGACTACTGTTTTATCCTCAGCTCCTGGTCTCTGAGAGCAGTGTGGCTTTATGTTTTTTAATGAATCTCCAAGGGCTTAATGACCTCACAAGGAAATCACTACACCTGTCATTTCAGATGAATAAATCTTGGCTGTTGTCAGAGAATGCGTAGAGCCTCTGGCCATTTAGCCCATTTGTCCTCAGTCTGTCCCACTCCTGTCATCATGCTGTCTCCTTCCTGTCCCCACATTTTTCTCACACTGTCTTTATGCTGTGTCCATACTGCATTGGCCTCCTGGTTCCCTCATGTTGTGTCCCATAGTATCCTCAGGCTCTATTTACACTGTCCCGATGCTGTCCCTTTATGTTTAAATTGTTGATTAGTTCCACATCAGAAGGTCCCTTGGATCTATGCACCTCATAACAGACCACAGCTTTCCATGCTCTGGCTATGGTGGGGAAGTTTCTGTATGATAAAAGGGATTGTGTAGGTGTAGTTCAAAATTAATAGTGTGATGATACTACAGTCAATTTGTAGGTCTAAATGCTGCTTAGCTACAGCTAATTGGGTTTGTGTACTGCTTCCCATATTTCAATGCTCAAAACCCAAAGCTGTTTTACTGTTAAGTTCTCTGCATTTGATATGAAAAAATGTTACAATTGTACAGTTTCTTCTGGATATTCGTGCAAATTAGCAAACCAGATTAAGTAATAGTGAACTAAATGCTACCAGTAAAAAATAAAAATCTGTGTGATTCATGCAGCAGTGCTAAGAAATGATAATTACCTGTAATTAAAGAGAAAAACAGCAATGCATTTCTGGGAAAAAAAAAAAAGATTTGTATGCATGCTCCATAAGCAGGCTTAAAGCAAGCAAATGAGAAAGTCTACTCTTGATTTTCATACGCATCTTTTATCTTGGCTGGAATGTCAGACAGTAGCTCGGCAGGCCTGGCATTAACCTCACAGCCCTGCTTCGGCCAGGCTAGCAATATGGGCACTCTGCAAAGGCGTCACGTGACTCTCACCGTCACCAGAAACCCTTTTTTATATTAGCTTCTATGTTTCTCTTTTAGATCAGTTTTTTTTTTTTTTTTGCACCAAGACATTTCTTAACACTCTCCACTTGTGAAAGTAGCCTACGTCAACAATATCAGTTAACTTCTCCAGTTTCAAAGGTAGCTTTTGAGTGAGGACAAGTAATATAACAGCTGGCATTTAGACCAAACACCCTTACCCCTGACTAACTATCATTTTCAAATTACAAGATTTGGATGTAGTAAGAGGGAATGTGAGATTGATAGGTGTATCAGTTTAGTGACCGAGGTTTGCAGCAACTGAGGACAGCCATCCTGGTGACGCGCCAGATGAGGTGGTCTACGGTGGTCATGAATTGTGGATAGTGCCTGAAACAACAAGGTCGCAAGTACAAGCGGCCAAAATTAGGTTTCATGACATGTTGAAAGAGTGTGAAGATCTGAAAGGACCTGGAAATGGAGCCACTGCTCCTTTGAATTGAGAGGAGCCAGCTGAGGTGACTTGGGCATCTCCCAAAGGAGCAATTTCAAACTCGTCCTGAAGTGCGGAGGGTCCAGGGAAAATCCAGGACATGCTGGAGGGTTTATATCTCCTAGTGGGCTTAGGAATGTCTAGAGATCCCCCGTAATGAGCTGGAGTGTATGGTCATGGAAAAAAAGGTCTGGTCTGACCTGCTCGGCATGGTACAACCATGACTCTCACCAGGAGATGTAGTGGGAAAATTCTGATGAGATGCACAATCATTCTGCACTACTTCTGAGAAATTTGCCGCAATAACATACACAAATGAAAAGTGTACAGAGATAGACCTATGCATATTAAAAACATAGAAAACATAAACTACGTAAGACTTTTGCTCTGTTGATAAGAATGTTTAATATTAAGAATATCAAAAGCAGGTTTGGCAGGAAATGGATAAAGAAACCATTAATTTATTATGAACAATAAATATCAGATATTTCACCAGAATGCAGATTCATCAGTGTTCAAAAAACAAAAGCATGTAGGGTCATATACATTTTTTTTCTGCCAGAATGCCATGAGGGGACCTTCACCTCAACATAGCACTAACCCTTTGGGCAGAAATGGAAAAAAAAAAAAAGATTTAATTGTCTACTTTTGGAGCTGCTTCAAGGTTTTCTTACCCACTTGTCTGGTCTGTTTCTAAGTCTGCTTGAGGTGTATGGGGAAGGACAACGAGGAGGATTCGAGAGTCGGGATCTGAAAGTCAACCCCTGGGATCTTTCACTACGTTTAGATGTTGTAATCAGGAGTGACGTGGAATCCCCTCATTGTGGCAACAAGCACCTATCATAGTCTATGCAGTGTGATTCCATAATGGAACTTCACTAACCCTGAGGCGAGGTACAATATATTATGTCTAACTCAGTCTAATAGCAAATTCCTGTGGACTCAAAAGATGTTATAATGCTTGTAAATCACATATAGTGTTTTTTTTTTTTCTGTATGTCACCCTGCTTCGTGAAAGCCTTGAGGGAAGATTCTCCCCAGCTAGCTGTGTTACTACATGTTCTCTGTCACACATTATTATCAAGAGCCAAACTTATCAAATGCAATCATCTGAGCAATAACCACACTGACACCCTGCCTTCCGCAAGAACCTTCAGAGCTGCAAGGACAGCCTATGGAGTCTCATTTCAGCCGGGAAGTTCCATGTAACGTTCAGTGTTAATATGCTGCAGAAAATAGTCTACCATCCTCCATAATAACCTGTGTTAATTTGTAGTAGGGGCTGTGATAGGCACTTTTAATTAACCTGTTGGAGTTAAAAGTCCAAGGCATTAGTTAAGAGGCACAGGTTTATCTGTCTGCATGTATATGTCTGCTTGTCCTCCCAGAGCACTGAAAGCCTGCACCACTCACTGTTTAATGGCCTGTCGTACTACATCGTACCTCTCTTCCCCATTGTGTGAGTCAACATCGTTGTTCATTGAGATATTCTGCAAACCCTCAAATTCCTTCTGGGAAAGGCTAGACCAAGACCACATTTGCTCAGGTTCTAATCTACATACTAGTGTCATTTTTGCCTTACAGCAGCACTTAAGTGGCTTTTTTTGCCAGTAATGGGGGGCAGGTGATTGAAATATGTGACCCTGAACAGGTTACTCCTCTGATTGCTAAACATTTTCTCAGACACAAGCTTGAACACAGCTGACAAGGAGGCTGCTTTTTATTCGGCTTGAGGCAGTCTGAAGTGTTATTGGTTTTGTCATGTAGGAAACCCTTCCTGCTGCTAAATTAAATTGAAGGATAGGTGGCTGGTGAATGACTATAAAGGGAAGGCTGAACACTCTCTGGGACTGGCTACCTGATTTCATTCATCCTGAATCGCCACCTTGGCTCCTCTTGACGTTTGACATCTTCACATCTTCTGCGCTCCCTGGACAGATTCCCATCTTGCAGTATTTATTTGTGAGCTACTGTAATGAACCCAGGCCCAACAAACAATGAAGGAATGTGTTTTCCTCAGGAGTCCTTATTTATTGTGTTTCTTGTGTTGTTTAAGTGACAGGCAAATTCTGAGGAAAATACCATGTTTCATCACCATTTGTTTTGTTAATGTGTTGGTGAAATTTGAGCGAGCATTATAATGGGACCTTCTTTACAGCCTGCATCTCATGCTAGTGTGCTGTGACAAGGGCTGGTGCCTTCACACATCATCATTCTTCTCAGTGCTATAAAGCCATCACCATTTAACCCATGTTTATGTGTTTTTAATTTTCATGTCGGGCATAAGGGGGCACGGTGGCTCAGTGTTTAGTAATGGCACATTGCACCTGCAGGGCTGGGAGTACAATGCTTGCCTCTGCTTCGTGTGCATGGAGTTTGCATCTTCTCCCCTTGCTTTGCAGTTTCTCTCCAGGTACTGCAGTTTCCTTTCACAGTCCAAAGACATACAATTTAGGCTAATTGGTATTTCTAATTTGCCTAATTTTTTATTGTGCAATTGTGTGTCTGTGCCCTGCAATGGCTTGTATCCCATCCAGGGTGTACCTCAGCCTAGTACTCCAAACCCTCCATGACACTTTCCAGGATCAACGATTAAAAGATGGATGGAGGGATGTCAGACATATAAATCCAGATGTGTAGTGTAAATATGAATAATAACTTCTTATAAATTATTAGGAAGAGGCTTTTCTCCTAAAAAAACAAAGTTGTATGTAGAAACCTTTTCCAGCTGTGCTCTTCCCAACTATTTACCCTTATTTCTACTTATTTCTACTCTGCCTTACTCTGCTTTCCAATTTTCTGCTCTTTGTTATTCTCTTACTGCTGTTTGGTGCTGCCTGCAGTAGAGATTAATGTGGTCAACGATCTGCCCTGGCCACCTCCGGTTGGGCAACTCAGAAGTGCCCCTCTGCGGGTGGAGGAGGTAGAAGCCCCACCAACACCTGCCCCAGCTCCAAACTCACCTGGACAGACCAACTGTGAACAGCACCATTCTGGTGGGTGTATCCATGAAGTAGCATGCCTTTCATCCCCTAAGTGGCTCACTGTAAATGCTCCACCCACCCACCAACCCAGAACCTCTGATTCCTGCTTACCTGCCACATTCATCTCCACTTCCTGTGCTGTCATTTGTATAGGTATCTTTTACATAAGCAAAATGATTACACAGGGCATTATGTCAGGTCATTTTCAAAACGTTACTTAAAACACTAATGTAGTTACAGAATGTTAATCAGTCTGCCCAGTGATGTACAACTGCATTGGTTTGCTTGACACAGAAGTTGACTTCATGATGGTTTTATTCAGGAGTGTGCTGTATGATCATTTTTTTTTTTATTGTTCCTCGCTGCCTTCAATATGGATAATTGCAAGTGTAGACTTTTATTCCCACAAGCTGCACTTGTCCTTACTAAGCCCTCACACGCTGCTTCCAGATGCGCAGATCTTACGATATCCTCAGCTGCTGTCGTGCAATGCATATTGCCACATTAAAGCATCCGAATCTTGCATTTAACATATGAAGCGGTTCGTTGTTTCCTAAGTGTGCCGCTTGCTATCTTCGTCTAGCACATCATTTTAAAACTGAAGAGTTAGTTGTCATGCTCCCTCATTCTACTGTCTGCATCGATATTCCTTAATGCAGACAGTTTGGATGATCATACAAAAAGGTGACATCACCTTGACCTACAGCCAGCACAGCACCAGAAGCCCATAAAGTTCATATAGATGGCTTCCATGGTACCTGCTCCTCACTGATTTCCCAGAATGGCCTGTCTTTGCATAGCTTCATCCCACATGTTGTGTGTGAAATGCGGACAATTGTACCGAAATATCCGTCCCGCTGTTTGATTGCCGCCCAGACCTTGGGTGGATGGTGTTACAGTGGTAGGCCCCAAAACTTCATAGTATGTACGTTACAGTAAACCTGTTTTTTATTGTCCAGAGCTGTTTTGGTTGAGGGAATGTGAAAACCAGTGGGAGATTCTGCTCAGAGAAAAGGCTAGTATTTGATTACAGGTTCTTGTCCATGTGTATCTTAAACCTTAATTAATGCTCACTGGGATACTACCTGCTTCCACAGTCTGGCATGATTATCATACATGAATATTTCTTGCCATGAAAGGAATTACATCTGCATATAAATTGAATAAAATCTTTTGTTTGGGCACAATGAAGAGCTTGGTCTTTTTTTTTTTCTTGAATTAATTGTCCATGCTTTTAGTTCCCCCCCCAATCTTCCAAGCATGCCAAGTATCACCATTGATGTAAACCTAGGTTTGATCTAGAAAAACATATTGTGGGTGGTGGAGTCATTGTGTTTGTCTCTGCAGATCCTTTTCCAGAGCACATTTGAAATTACAGCATAGGAAGGATGTCCTGCTTCTGACATGATTACAGACCTGCTCTGCTTGCATTAGTCAGTGTAACAAGCATAGAGTCCAGCCCTGAAGCTGTAGTCATTCTGGTGAACACTCTGAATACTCAATACTCAGGAGCCGTATTAAGAGGGATGTGCTGCTATTACCCAAGGTAATTGTGCACATCATATTATTTATCTGATGGAAAAATCAATTCGGAACTTCAGACTTGTTGATCATTTAAAACATCAGACTGTTCGATACACTGGACAGAATGACATTAAAAGTACAGTTGTTAGATGGATCTTCCATTTGTAAATGAAAATGAATTAGCAGGCAACATGATTTGGACGTGTGACCACTGTGGTCAGCATTTCTTCATTTTAATGTAGATTTTGCCTTGGACTCTTGAGATTCCATTCTGAGATTGTCTGTGATGTCCTCCCTGACCTCCGCTGCCATTGTGTTTATTCAGTATTTGATGTGGGGCTCACCGTGCTCTTCTGGCACAGTTACCAAATCTCTCAAGATGAATGGGGTGGCACTTGTGACCATCCATCACCTTTTCTCAGACAGATGTATACGCACAGGTGGGGCAGTCAGATCCATGTGACCCTCACAGCTTCATACCAAATTGTGCCTCTGACTTAGATTTATCAGCTTGTGACAGTATATTTGGATTTGAGTGATTGACATGTGTCTGTCTCATTGACAATGATTAAAATGGTATTCTGGAATGGAATATAATGTAGCTGCATGTGCTTTTATTGTAGGTGAGATGCCAGCTTCTGATTAAAAAAAAAAAAAAAAAAAAGTTTGTGTTTTGCTGGTTGTCCCATAAACGTCCCACTGGGGAATAACCTCTTTCTTCATGATAAGTGATGTGTGCAGTCTTTGAAAGGCCACATTCTGATAAGAATGACTCCCTCTGTATGCCATGGAGGACCAGGCAGATACAACAAATATTTGATCAGGATTTGCAATGTTTAACCCATACTTGTGGAAACATTTCTAGATGTCAGTTTGAGTTTAACAACAGATTTTTATTGGAGAGCAATCACTGCATTTATACTAGATGTCACTGCATGGATCCAGCTTTACTTGTCTGTCATCACAAACAATGTCAGTGAAGTCGTCAGTGTTATCAAGAAAGTAGTCGTCATTATCATATGAAGACATTGAACAGGACCAGTTTTGTCAAGAACTCCATCGAAATTACTAGGTACCCTGTCAGACACATTAGTGCTGTCTAGAATGTTGTTATTGTTAGGTGAATTGCAGTCGTGCCCTCAAAGTCAGGAATGTTGTATGTGTTAGGAACATTGTTGAGATTGTTATCAGTGTTGTCAGGAAGGCTGGCATTAGCATTATTGGGAATGTGATCAGAAGCACTGCCAGCACCATCAGGAACATGCAGAAATACTGTAAGTGAATGTAAGCTGTCCTGTCATGTAATGCCACTGAAATGAGAAAGCAGGGAACCAAAGAGTGATATGTAAAAAAGCTCTTAATGTTTGCACACATTTACTCAGAAAGAGTTAAGCCTAAAGGTGATTATGCATATGTGTTCTGGAGATACCTTAAGCTGAGCTCCACATGCTAAATCCACTCAAAGACAAACTGTCTACAGGATGCTGAGGAGCACATCTGATGGTCAGCCCAAGAATTGCAAGATTAGTTTTTATCATGGATACTG
This sequence comes from Gymnarchus niloticus, assembly GCA_009936485.2. Classification (NCBI taxonomy): domain Eukaryota; kingdom Metazoa; phylum Chordata; class Actinopteri; order Osteoglossiformes; family Gymnarchidae; genus Gymnarchus; species Gymnarchus niloticus. The sequence continues at coordinate 2,530,036 of JAACJT020000007.1, forward strand.
CATTAGTTGTGATGAAAGTCGTAATGGCACTGTAGAGAATACTTACAGTACTTTCTGTGCTAACTTATAAATTGCCAAGTCCTTTACCAAGTCAGAATGCTTTTATTTAAATGGCTGACCCAGTTGTTTTTTGGTATCACTAGGCAACTGGAGGGGAAGATCATTTATTAAATTACACCAAAATATGTAAGCTAGAGGGGTAATCATTTGAGTTTCCTTCTCTCATCTGTGCAGATCTGTTTGTTTTATAATGAGCAGCCTTAATGTCAGACCACTGCATTGGTGCTAATAGTTTTGTCCCTGCGTTGCACTAAATGAAACGTCATGAGGCACTCAAAAGGAGGATCAACTGGAGGCTCATAGTTTCAAGGCCTTTGACCCACACACTTCTCACAACCCCTCTTTCCACTACTCATGATTCCTGACTAACACTCTGTACCTGTGTCAATGGGGAGTAGAGTGTGCTGTCAATGGCCCTACACTTCCTGATGAACTTCTTGGGCTCACCAGGTTGGTCTCTCCAGTGAGCTGCTGGCAGTCTGCATGGTGATATCTGCTTGGGCAGAAAAGTTCAGACAAGTTGTCATACTGACATTCTGCACTGCCAGGAAGTATGGTGGGTAGTTGTATTAATCAGTCCAACTTCCACACCTACGTGACACATTCATTTCCAGATTTGTGACATTCTGGTCCCACTCAATCATCTACACAAAAGATTTTACAGTCAGCAGTTATAATCTAAGTTTGTTCTCTTTTTCACAGTTCAGTTTGAGGGTCTGGAGAAGTCTCAAATGTCATCCACCAAGGAAGGCAAGGTGCGGCCCCCACAGCGCCACTCCAGTGGTTGCCTGGTCAACACCAAAACGGGCTCATTGGACCACTGCAGCCCCGCCTTGGGCGAACGTATTGATCCCTCCACGCCCCTTGAGAGTCAGTTGTGAGTGAAGCCTTTTCTGCACCAGCCCTCTGTTTCCTGATTTAGGATGAGTGTCCTCTGTTCATTTAGTTCCATATCAGGACCAGGAAATCTTATAGGACTTATTGCTGAAATACTCATTCACTGTACCTTAAAATACACCTTGATGTACTGCTGGAGAACTGTGGATTCATTGTGGGAAACAATGATTTTTTTTTTCTTTTCCTCCACCTATTTTTTCAAAGCCTCATGAGCTATTGAATTAGCTATTGAAGCTACTGATTATATTTCCTCATTCACAGCATCTTTGTACTCTAAAGGGTTAAGGGTCAAAACGTAAGCACTTCTTTGACAAACCCTCCCGTCAGTCAGTAGCCTTTCGTGTTGCTGGCTCTGCATAGATGTCACTCCCATTGGGAGGTGGTTACATTTCTGGGTGAGCACCCAGCAGTAACATGTTCCTATCAAGTCTTAATTTTTACAGTACCTGAACAAAAGAGCCTGACTGCAAAACTATGACTGAGCTAAGACTTTCCTAGGCACTGTTAGTTATGTCATTGCTTTAGAACAGCACTCACAGTCCATGCATGGCATCAGCCATCTTCACTGTAGATCTGATTCTACTTTCAGAATGAATGCCTTACTAGTACTACCCAGAAATTCCTCTCTGGAGCCTCCTCTCTCCTCTTTAAGTATGTCAATGTCACTCCTGCCCTCCATTTCCTTTGTCACATAACCCGCTCTGTCTGCTTCTCTTCTTTGTACCCCATTGTGCTGGATTTCCACACATCTTAGCTGGTACCATGGAGCCATCAGTCGAATAGATGCCGAGTCACTGCTGAGACTGTGCAAGGAGGCCAGCTACCTTGTCAGGAACAGTGAGACCAGCAAGAATGATTTCTCCCTCTCTCTCAAGTAAGGCTGTCACACTTTTTTCATAATCTGGTTCATGTCTCTCTATCACCACTCACATTTAGCCTATAACAGATCTCAGTATGCAATCAGTATCTCACCTAAAATTCATGTAGGATTACAGCCTACATCCTGAAATATGGAATGAAGTACTTCCCTGAGATTCCATTTCAAATATGAAAACAACCATAACTGTTATGTAGGAATAACGGCATGGACAGCAGGGAGGCTCGTATCAAACATTTAATACCTAAAATCTCTTACAACATACACAACATTTCCTCCCCATCATGGAAAGCCCAAGAACACTGCACCAACATATCCCAAACGCACAGCCCCAAGGCACCAAGCCTGCACATCAAAGTCACTTGTACACAAACATGCGACACCAAATCCAAGCAACTCCAAAACAGCAGCATCCAGGAAGGTCCACATTGTAATCCAAACAGCTCGAAAATAGAAACACCTACTACAAGATGTAATCTGTATCAGAAGTCCATCACACAATCCCTGAAATACCGTGGTTGGGAGCAAACATAAGGTGCATGGTGAGTGTGTGCTCAGCTAGATGTTCTGCTTGGAAAAGGGCCTGTTCTCCTGGGATGTCTAGGTCATCAATGTCCTCACTAGCCCCTAGCTTTGTGGCAGGAGGAGGTCCCATCTTCAAGAGGCAGCTTGCATGCCATCTTGAGCTATCAGTCTGATGAAGGGTGGCTGGCTCTAGCTGATCAATGACCAGCAAGGGTGTGGACCAAAATGACAGCATCTTGTGGTCCCAGTTGGATCTGTGAACTTATATCTAGTCCAGAACCATGAGAAAGGTTCCTTTGGCTCTCTGTTTTTCTTTTTTGTGGTTTGTCTGTTTGGCATCTGCATGGTCTTAGGAGCTCACAGTCTAGTCAAAGGCAGATACATATCTCATCCAATCATAAGGAGTGCTGAAGAGCTGTCTGTGGCAGATTACTGTGTAGCTCTGTAATGCAGGAATGTGCAGTACTGCCACTGAGAATGGGAAGCCATCTTCCAGGTATGACCTAGATCCATTTTTCAGAGTCTGATTCAGTATCTCCTGACCTCCCTATGCCTCAGAGTAACAAGGCTGCCCCCTTTCCTTAAAAATTTAGTGAACTCTGCCGAGGTGAACTGTTAGCCAATGGCAACAGGAGTCCCCCACCAGGTGAAGACGGATTTGAGGATATCATTGACCTCATGAGTAGTGACACATCACATAGAGACCACCTCAGGTTTCTTGAAATAAAGGTCATAGATCACCAGTAGGAAGCGCTGGTAATGCGGAACACCGTGAAATTTGCTACAAATGTCAAATCAGATGTGCTCCCAAGCTCTGACAGACCTCTGTAATGGTTGCACTGGTGGCAGTGCCAGAAGTGCGGTCATGCTGCTCACCGTGCAGGCTATTGTCTGAATATCCATATCAATGCCAGGCCATCACACCAGGTCTTGAGAGCGCTGTTTTACCTGTACAATGCCCAGGTGACACTTGGGAGCCATGGATAGGAAACACACACACAAACATCTGGGGATGACAGTGCACTGTCTACGAGCTGTACACATCACTCCAGCATGACAGCTCCTCACTAACACTGTGGAAGGGCATTAGTGTGGCTGAGACAATTGTGGGCCAACCAGCGTGGTTGAAATGACGGACCTGAAAGAGGACTGGATCCTGCTCAGAGGCGACCTGGAGCTCCTGGAGCAAGACTGTGTCCTGGAGTGGAGAGTGAAGTAACTGCATAAGGTCTGCCTCCTGAATGTCTGGGTCTTGGTTTGTGGCCAAATTAGGCATTGTCAATGTCCAGCACCCAACCCAGTCTTTCATTCTAGAGAGCAGTTGTAGGACTATGCACAACAATGTCATTGAGGTTGATTACCACTCCAAGGATGCCAATGAAGATCTTCTATAGATACTATTTTCTGGAAAAGACTATGGAGCTGTGAAATGCTGAGGTTAGTTCCTCAACTGTTGGGAGTAGATACTGCCTGGTTGACTGTCCTGAGGTCAATGCAGACATCCATGCCCCCAGATGTATTCCTGGCCACACCTAGAGAGAGATCCAGGGGGAGGCATTGACAGACTTGATTATGCTACCCTGCAGCATCTGCTCAAAATTGGGTGTTAAAACAGTGAGCTGATGTGGAGGATGGCCATTCTCTGAATAAATCTAGGCCAATTAGTTTGGCACTATAGCATGGCACATGGAAATTGAATGAAGGCAGTTTTTTTTTTTTGTTATAGGTGAGAGAGCCAATCATATCAATTTTGGATTTGCCATAGCCGTTCAAAACCGCCGGAGGGATAGTCGGTGTCAGTTGTAGAAAAAAACTGCCGAGCAGTGGAGATGCTCAGGATTGTACAGTGGCACTGGAGTGCAAAACACAAAAACAAAAAGAAAACTTGAAAACAAAAACTTGTAGCCCTGAAGTGCAAAATGCAAACACACAAACAGAAAATGCAAAAAAAAACAAAAACGAGCAGTCCTGAGGTGCAAATGCAACATACAAACACCAAAACGTGCAGCCCTGAAGTGCAAACACAAAAACAAAAAGAAAATGCAAAAAGCAAACAAAAACTCGCAGCTCTGAAGTGCAAAACAAAAGCACACAAAAAGAAAATGCACAGAAACAAAAACAAGCAGTCCTGAGGTGCAAAGGCAGCAGCAAATCACAGAAGTAATTTTCGTGATTTGTTGCTGCATTTGCACCTCAGGACTGCTCTTTTTTTTTTTTTTCATTTTGTGTTTGTGTGTTTGCCACTGTAGGACTGACAGTGCAGCCCCTGTGTTGAGTAACAGCAGCATGCGCACGCTGTCAAGCAGTTCTTAAATACTGGGCAAGGTGCACTGACAGAGTGAATGGGTGAGGAGGATTGCGAAGGGGTTGGTAACTGGTGCAGAGCAGCACACCCTGACAGAGTGCTTCCTCTTCCCACAATTCTGTCCATTGGTGCCCAAAGAGTGAATGAGAGCATATCTTATTGCCACCAAACCAAGAGCAACAATATAAGTCTCAAAGGACTTGAACCAGTGAACCCAGGGAACTGGAGACTTGCCACGTAGTGGAAGGAAAGGAGAGGGCTGTGGGAGCAACGTTTCAAGCATTCTGTACGGATGCTGTCGCAGTGTAAATCTCAGCAGTGAAGAAAAATAATGAAACAAACCATTATACCTTTTCTAAATAGCAGTCCCAACACTCTGACAATAAAGATGTGAAAAATTCATAGGCTTACTCTTTTCAAGGTGAATGACTATTTAAGTTTCCATGGCTAAGTTGCTGCAAAGAAAGAAAGGCCATATGCCATTCATATTTCTCGCAATGTGGGCCAACTGCTGCGGGGAAAACAAAGTTTGCCAATTCCACCACAAAGTTCAAGCACAAAATCCTCATAAACCACAATATCAATGCAAAGCATAAAATGCACTGGGACAGATGCATTGATCGAAGCACATCCCTGCTTTCAGTAGTTTTTAAAAGGCAGGAATCGGCTAATCACTCTGCAGAGGCAGAGGTGATAAAGTTTAACGTGGCATATCATATAGCCAAAGAGCTACTGTTGACAAACTTCAAGGGTTTAATAGAACTACTAAAATAGAATTAGCTGCAAATAAATCCAACCTACTGTCATAACAAGGCTTGTGTGCAGGTCATGCGAGTATTTCATCACCAGTCAACTTTGAAGAAGGTGACTGGTGATTAAAAATAATAATTATCCATGTATCTGTACTTCATTGATGACACCAAGACGTCGAACAAAGAATGGGAGATCATCTATGCATATGTTTTAGGTAAAGGAAGACTAATAAATGTCCTGATTGGCTATGCAGATGTGCAGCAAGTAAATTATGGAATGTTATATATGTAAAAAAAGCCTCATTTAGCAACTGCTGGTAACCAGTTTGTCTTGCCCATCAAATTTTTAGTTAGTATATCAGGAATTACACTGTAGGCACTGTTCTTATTATTAGATGAAAAATTTTTGTAGAAACATTTAATAGTATAGAATTACATAAATCACAAATTGTACATCAATTAATGTACTACTTTGAGTAAATTTTTTAGCATGTTGTGTTCTAATGACAGCTGGATACTGACTGTTACGTACCATATGTGTGCATTTTTTGAGTCCCATTTAAATTTGGTTCTGTTTAATAGACCACTATTTCACTTTCATATTTTTATTACTGTGTCAGCCTTTATTTTTTTATTAGAAAATAAAGCACACTGTTATTTTTGTAGTATGTCTTTTTATCACTAAAGTATTGATAAGAAATACACTTAAGATTCAAAAAAATATATTAGGTTGTTTGGAATGCAAACATAAGGCTGCAGCTAAATTTTTCACTGGTGCTCCTAAAATGATCAGTAAGGAACACCTTGTGGAATAAGTTGGTGTCAAACCCTGCTTGTTGAGTGGCAGTTTCTTAAACTGAGCAATGCTGTCAGAGGTGTATTCTGTTTTAGTGTTACAGTCAAGATTTCATAGTAAGGTTGTTTGTTTAAGGGAGCCCCCTACTGGTGGGTGGGTAGTAGACGCCGTAGAGGTGGGAAGATGCCAGACCATGTTGTCTCCTTGGTCAGCATCCACATGCTCTTCTTCCTCCCTGGAATGTTACTAGATTTTTTTTTTTTTTTAATTGCCCCCATCGTTTACAAATTCACCTTCAGTGTCCATACAATAGATACAGGAAACATCATGTGAGAACTACGCCAGTAAAATGGCACGCTGAAGTAAATTAGACTGTTATTCAAAATAAGAATTAGCATAGCAGTAATGTAAGCTATATGCAGTGCATTGAAAAAAAAGTACACTTCCTTATGGGACATGATTCTATTGCTTTGTTTTTCTCTTTTCTACTTTATGCCGGAAATCCCATCTGAGCTTTGGAGATGTGCCTTCATTTTCTGTCATTATTCTCTTTATTTACTTTATTTACTTAAATGGCATCCAGAGGGGCTGAACTGCAACATATCCATAACAATTCCTTCATTATCCACTTAAATGAATGTCCCAGATGCTTTGCTGTATGACGTGTCATGCATATTGTATCAGACTGTGTAATGCACTGGGTCAGATGGCCTTCATAGTTACAACATCGTGGTCTACCTCCTGAAATCTGCTGAAACTAGCATGAAAGTGAACTATCTTCTGAAAAACCTTCTCAAGCAGTACGTTTGTGTACTGTCTGCCTCTGGGCCAACACTGCCTAGCTATATAAAAGATTATATGGTCACAGAGAGCATGTGTGATGGCTTACAGAGGTCCTGTTCGCAAACATGCCACAGCATGTCTATCTCAACTTTTCCCAGGTTTAACACACTTACCTTTTTTTCCTTTGGATAACATTAATTCCGAAGGTCCTCCATGTCTGGCATGCTAAAACATTCATGGTGTCTTTGGATCACATTTGTGCTCTGCATGCAGAATAAGTTTGCCAGGCGTCTCAGCCTTTGAACCCAGCTCACCTCATGGGGAGAGATTTTTCATGTCTTTTAGATCAATGCCCTTTCTGGTCTTTAAACCTCTTTTAGCCTTTAGTGAGCCTCTTAAAGCCACTGCTGCTTCACGGATGGGCTTTCTCGTGACTGAGGTGCAAAAATATGTTTCTCTGAAGTGCAAACTGCTTCATGCTTAAATTTAGGCAACAAAAACTCTTTGAAATGGAGCAGTGGAAATGTGCATAGTCATTTTCAGCCCACATTAAGACAGCCGTTAAATTTTACTATGTTTATGTGTGTGTATTGTGTATTGTATTGTATATATTTAATACACCCTTTCTCTCAGACATTGTTGCTAACCTTTCTTATTATTTGTGCATGTATAGTGCTGCTGACTGGTCCAAACTGCATTGTAACTGACTGAAAAAATAGAAAGGTGAAAACAAAGGAAAATCACACACCCACTGAGACATGAATATGCATATGCCATTTTTTTTTTAATGAATGAATATACTGATACTGTGGCATCATACATGAGCTTCTGTGCATCTCAATAAAGAAAAAATGCCCAGCAACAACAAGCCCTGGTTTACAGCTACAGTGAATCAGAAGAGAAAGCCCGTAGAACAGAGAACAAAACTCAGGTGCAGACAGGCCAAGTACACACTCAGAAGAGAATCAGAGACTCTAAAAAGAAATTCTTCAGGAGACTGGAAGGCAACTGCAAATCCATAGATCCATCCTCAGTGTGGAAAAGCCTGTGAAACATTAGGAACTACAAGAGGAAATGTGCCCACTCGAACATCCACCATCAAATGACCCATCAGTAGAACGAGTTTTTCCAGGTTTTCAGAGGTATTCCTGTGCTTAAGAGAAATAAATTACTACAAGCCTTGAAGACTATAGGCCTGTTGTACTGACTGCTGTAGTCATGAAGACCTTCGACATCTCCTTGCCTGTCTCAAGGAAATCACTGACTCGCTGCTAGACCCCCACCAGTTTGCTTGCAGAGTCTATAGGCCAGAAGATAACATGGTAAACCTTGGACTGCACTTCATCCTTCAACTTCAAGATCACCCAAGAACAAATGTGAAAGTATTGTTTGTTGATTTTAGCACTGCATTAAATACAATAATGCCAGAGTTCCTATAGTCCAACCTGAACAATCTACACTGATCAGATGGCAAGCTGAGCAGCTGGAGATCTGGTTCAGGCTGGACAATAGACAGCTGAAACCTGACCAAACAGTAGAGATGACAGTGGACTTCAGGAGAGCCTCCTCACTGTCACTTATGAGAAGTTCTTTGGAGCTACAATCTTCAAAGACTTTAGATGAGAAGCCAATATTACTTCTATTAACACAAAAGCCAAACAAAAATGTACTTCTTTATGCTATTAATGAAATTGTGTTATTTTGTAACTCATAACACATATGCATAATAAAGGACTCCAGTTCAGAGTAGGCAATGTGGGAGTCCAGGTCTGAGGGAATGGGGGGCACTTTGTGACCCTGTAGTATGTGTGTGTAGTGTTGAGCAGCAATTAAATGAAAAACAGAGCACACGCAAACCCATTGTTTGTGTGTGCAAAGATGAACCCTGTTTGTCTTTATTAAGTCCAATTCTACACTGCCATCAAGTCCATCCTCATGTCCTCAGTCACATGGTTTAGATCAGCCACCGAAAGATTCAGAAGCTCCATCTTGCAATATGTTCGTCTGAGAAAACCACTCTCGCTTCCCTGCAAGATATTTACAATAGCAGAGTAAGGAAGAAGACCAGCAAAATCTTTGACCCATCACATGTTGCCTATGGACTGTTCCAAACTCTTTTCTCCAGATAATACCTATGCTCAATAAAACAAAAACTTGGCACTGTAACAGTTCCTTCCCCTGTGCAGTTCAATTCAATCCAATCCAATCCAATTTTATTTATATAGCACCTTTAACAAGAAGCACTGTGACAGGCGCTTTACACAGTCCCAGACCCAAAGTCCACAGGGCAACAGTGGCAAGGAAAAACTCCCTCAGGAGGAAGAAACCTTGGAAGGAACCAGACTCAAGGGGCACCTGATAGGACAAGTTCATTAAGTTCATTAATACAATATAAACAGCAATTAGGTAGAATATCAGATGCAATCTTCAGCTATGATATTAGACCTGTAGCATTCGTTAAAACAAGTAACCACTTGTATACAAATTCACTTTATATATTTCCACCACTTCAGTGTTTATTCCATGTCACTGTGCAGTAATTAACAGGATCCTGACAGCTGCAATTAGTATGCTACTTATACTTAGGTCACATTTTACAAAAATTATTCTTTTGTTATCATTTATTTTTTATCCATTGTGTTGTGCCAGAGAACATCACATCAAGGCAAATCCGTTGTATGTAAGATAACTTGATAAATAAATTGATTCTGAGTCTAAATAGTGATAATACCTGTGTCTTTTAACTATTCATTAATTTATACTAATAAATAGGATGGCATCACCTTCTCAATTAAGCCACAAGAAAATACACATTTCTAGCAAAGAAGAAATTTTTTGGTTTACTGATTTTAGAAATTTCATGCATTGAACCATTATGTTTTGTTTTTTTTTTTTTCTATTAAGAAAGTCTTCCACCTGTTGTTTTAGCAGTGATATCAAAACCCTGCTGATATGATTTAATAATACATTGCACGGCTAAAAAAAGCCACACACTTTAGTCTTTCATTTGACCATCTTTAGCTTTGATTAAGGAGCATTCATTGTGGTATTGTTTGGATGAGCTTATGCAATGTCTCACCATTTTTTTCATCCTAGATTTGCATTCATTTTTCATTGAATCTTGTATTGACAACAGGAGAGTTGAACTACTTCATAAAGTCTTCTCTGCCACATCCCAAAGACAGTCAATGAGGTTAAGGTCAGGACTCTGTGGTGGCCAGTTAATGTGTGAAAATGATTCTTCATGCTCCCTAAACCACTCTCACAATTTGAGCCCAAAGAATCATTTTGTCCTGGAATATGTCTGTGCTGTCAGGGAAGAAAAATCTATTCATGGGATAACCTGCTCATTCAGTAGACTCAGTTTATTTCATTTTATTGCTGCATAACTTTGATGAGCCTAGACCAGACCTTTGGCTCTTAAGTACTGTATTTGCTTATTTAAATTGAAACGGTGACTTGTTTTTTTTTGACCAGGCAGTGTATATAACAATAACAAGTTGTTTACATTTATCTCCATTCCATGTGTTTAAGAGCTATGCAATAGTTCATCAAGGGTTAATGGGAAAGAAAAAAAAAAAAAAAAAACTTTTATTATTAATTATATTAAAGAAATGCAAAATAAAACATTTTTTTCTGATTGTAATCCAGAGATTAAAGAATGTATCTGTTTAAAGTTTTTTGTATGACAGTAGTTTTTCTGTCCTGTGCCATGCAAACATGTTTAGCAACAGTGGTCTGTTAGTGAAAAATCACAATATGCACATTTAGGGTAGCCTCTGTATACTGACATTAGTTGTAACTGATGTGTCAATCAAAAGTTTCATTATTCATGCTAGTAACTTGGTTGTTTCATATCTTATATTATTCTGTAAAAACTCGAAAAACATGCCAAACAAAAGAACTAAACCGTGTTTAAGAAAACTGTTTCTAAATCCTGGATTGTTCAAAATTGCCACTGGTAAACACAGTGCATTTTGTTTCAGCTTCCCAAACACAGGGCATTTGATTATAAGTCTTCAGCAGGAATCACTCAACATATGTCTTGCTAGCTATTCTGCAGGAATTCCCAGAGGTGTAGGGTCTTGGCTTTAGCTCTCCTGTCCTGTTTGTCCCATTCAACGCTGGGCAGGCAAAGTGATTTGTTTGAATTGTCATTCACTGTGATACTTCACTGGAACATCCTTCCACAGTTTTGAAGGTGTGTTTAGGGTCATTGTCTTGCTGAAAAATGAATGACTGTCCAGTCAGCTATAATCCTGAAGCAATGTCATGCCTTTGAGGAACTCCTGATGTTGAGATTGTGATGCGTTTGGTAAAGACTCACTAGCAAATCAACCACATGCCATGACACAGCCTTCATGCTTAACAGTGTTAAATGCAGAACACATCCTCACCTTCTCTGTGCAAATATTTCAAATTTTGGTGAGCACTGTTGCCTTATACCTCCAGGGTTGGGGGTTTAAATCCTGCCTTCGATCTGAGCACATGGAGTATGCATGTTCTCCCTGTTCTTCTCAGGGATTTTTCCAGTGCTCTAGTTTCCTCCCGCAATCCACAGACATGTGGTTTAGGGTGACCGGAGCTTCTAAATTGCCTGCAGTGTATGTGTGTGTGACTGTGTCTTGTAATGAGTTGGCACCCCATCCAGGGTGTACTGCTCATCCTGGTCATCTGTTTAGGTGTTGTGCTGGAGACCATCTCAGCCAGAGTAGGGCACAAGACTGCCATGCACCTTGCATGGGATTCGTAGGGCATGTATACACATTCACTGGCACATGTTACCATACACTATGGGCAATTTAGTTATGTCATTGAATCTATCTACATACCTTTGAACTTTGGAAGAAAACCAGAGCATCAAAAGGTGACTCGTGCCTTGCGGGGAGAACATGCAAGCACCATACTCAGGATTTGAACCTCAAACCTTGTAGGTGTGACTATGCACTGAGAGCCACTGTGCCACCCTTTATATGTTGAGATGATTGCATCATGAGATTGCTGTAGATTCATGCTTCAAAAACCTGGTTACACCACATCTCAAGGGTCCTCTGTTGGATTTAGATCTGGTGACTACTAAAGTACACTGAATAAGCTTTGTGGTATGATGCATTATCCTGCTGGAATTAAGCATTAGTGGGTTAATTGACAAATTTTGACCATAAAGGAATACAAAAAAGTCAGACAAAACTCCCACGCTCCCATCATTACACCACCACCAGCCTGAACTGTAGACACAAGGCATGTCAGGTCCATAGATTTATTTCCTTTGCATCAAGTTCTGGCCTTACTGTTTACATGTTGCAGCAAAAACTGAGATTCATCAGTCCAGGAAATGTTTTTCCAATAATTTTTGTAAAAAGTGATTGAGTTACTGCAGCTTTCCTTGAACTTCATGGCCATTCTCCTCTGACCTTCACATTCCCCCCAGAGAACTGCCACTCAGTGGATGTTTTTTTGTTTTTCCACACTGTTCTGTGTAAACTCTACAGACTGTTGTGTGTGACAATCCCAGGAGATTTTGGAATACGCAAACCACATCAGCTCGCACAAACAACCATGCCGGGATCAAGGTCACTTAGATCACATTTTTGTGCCATTCTGATGTCTCATCTGACCACTATCTGAAGCTTGACGCATGTCTGCATGACTTTATGCATTAAGATACTGCTACATATTTCACTGATTAGATATTTACATGAACTGAATATCTGAGGCATTTAAGTGAAAGCTTATGCAACAGTAGACATTTTCATCCTTCTGACGACAGTTAGATGTAGATCCGTCAATAGCTATGTTCGTAGTCAGCATGCATACAAGCAGCAAAACCTGAATAAGCAGACCTATTATAAAGCTCCACTGATGTATTAAAATGGGTTATTATAAAAGAGATATATTATAAAAGCTTCACTTATACAGCAGCAGTGACTAAGAACAACTGTTGTTTTACTGGTTAAGAAATATGAAATATACCTGTGTGTGTTTGTATACATATATATCAAAAAACTAAACCCTTCTAATTTTTGCAATAACTTTGTTAGGCCAATTTTGATCATTTTTGGCAGAACAACTGCAGGCTAGTGTGAAAGCTAACAGGTGACACTTTGAACACTTCCTAGTGTTTTGATTTGATTGTTACTTGACTTTGCTGTTTGATTTTGATGTTGCCTGTGTTACTAGGTACAGTATGTGTACATAAAATGTGTGGTATATTTCTGCCAAAAATGATCAAAATCAACCAACAAAGTTTTTTTTTTTTTTTAAACACCGTGTGCATTCTGAGAGCCATTATCTACCCATGCAATAACTGAGTCATTTATTCCTATTATCAGTTTCAGCTCCTTATCGATATGTAACACAATTGTTTTCATTCTTAAAGCTTGTGGAGATTTGAATAAAATCTGTGTGAGTAAGAGAAATGATCACACCTGCTAATGCTTTCCTCTTCTTCTTGTCACCTCAGCTGATGCACCCTCCTCCACGTGTCACATATTTAACCCTTAGAGCACCATTTACATAAGCTGGCCTGCAGCAGTATGTTTGTCTGAACGTGTAATTATAAGGTTTATTATTGTGTTTCAAATTATGTTTCAACAGTTTCCTTAGAGCTGTCCCTGTAGGCACCCCATATGAACATTAATTAGTTAAACAGTGAAGGACAAGTCAAACAAATCACCTTGGGATGTCGTGATGTTAGATTTGTTATTGCATTAACTCTGACTTAAAAACTAATTGTTCGTTGTTGTAGTGATCAGACAGGATCCAAGTAAAGTAATGCTAAGTTTAATAGGAGCAGTTCCACGGGGATTGAAAGTCAAAAACAGGCAAATGGACATAGAACAAGTCAATCCCACAGGTATTAAAATCTGAAATGTGATCCAAAAATCACCCCGAAAGAAAATGAAGCCATGAGAGAAGACATGCACAGAGACCAAGTTAAGAGAGGAGGACAGGAATTGAGAAACCAAAGGAATGCTAAGGGTCATGCTCAGGAATCAGAACAACAGCCATTTGCACCCCCTCAGGACAGTCAGAAACACAATACCGTCAAACGAGTTCATGGCTTGCTGGGATATATATAACAACAATTAAACAACATGCAGGCAGACTGTGAGCCGGCTGGGCATGGCTGGTTGGGTCTGGGCTTCGTAGTTGTAATTAAATTACTAATTGGGATGTATTTATTTTGATTAATATGTTCTCCAATTAAAGGGCATGGTGGGTCAATGGTGTTGTTTCGTACCTCCAGGATTGGAGTTTGCATGTTCTCCCCATGCTTCACAGGTTTCCTCCCGCAATCAGACATGAATTGTAGGCTGAATGGCTTGACGAAATTGTCCATGGTATGTGATTGAGTGTCTGTGTGTGTGTGATAATATGTCCAAACTGAATCCATTTCAACACAGTGCCCTCATTTAAATTAACAATTCACATGGACTACAAGAGGATACTGTAATCCAGACCAAGATAAGTGGTTTGGAGATGGATGGATGGAATTACACTGGATTCTCTGAATCCATCCGTGTATGTGTGTATTAGAGTACCATGAAGAACCCTCACACATACTCAAAAACACACACAGCTGCACCTGAATTCACACCTGTAACCCTAACAGTTTCAGATGACAATGCTACCCATGCAGCCATGACTTGGGTATAACAGCTGGTTTGAAGCTCCATTTGAATAAGGATTGCAGTGCATGTAAGAACTGGCTCTGCTCATTACTAATATGTGGTTGTATGGGAGAATCCTGTTTTGCCTTAAATGTGCCTGGGACATGGTCATGTCTCCATAGCCTCAGGTGCAGCACCACCAATCTAAACACAATATGGAGCAGTGTAATCAAGTGGTGTTTCAGCAGGTCTAAGTTTAACATGAAGAAACCTTCTACACACTATATCAGGTATAAGGAACAATGTGGATTTGTTTCTTCATGAAGAGCAAATACAAAAGACCTGCCAAACTTCTGAATTGCATTATTATTAACTGAATTTCGAAGTCTGTTGGAAGATCATTGCCAAAATTCCTGAACTCCAAAAAATTCCATGCATTCATTTCAGTCAAGTGTGTTTTCCTTATTTATCCAGTGTGGCTTTAATTTCTTTAATTGTCTAGTCTGTGCAATTAAATTGTAGATTAAAGTATGCAGTGGTTCTTGTTTAGATTGTCAGCTACTGGTGATGTTTCGAGCTGATAGTGGGCACACACACGCACACGACTTCTGAGAGAAAGGGCATCTAGATTTGTTTTGGGTGCTCAGTGTTTCTGGTGACTGAACAAGGTCACTCAGCCATTTATCTAAATGTGTCTGACTAATAAATGAACACACTCTAGAGGCCTTTCTCCCACAAAGTATAAGATTGCCATCTTCTTCTGTCTAACTGAAAACAGGTTTTTGTTCTTTGTAGCAGAATTGTTTTACTGGACTTGTCAGCAAGCCTTGAGTAATGAATGAAACCACAAGCAATTTACCTTGAATCCTCCTTCCTAAGAACATTAGTTGTGTGCAGAATTTTTTTATGTAATGTAGCACAGATTTTGAGCTAAGTCTAGATATATACTTTTTTAAAAGCATTTGATTAACTAGTGCTTTTTTCAAATGTTATACGCTCAATGGATATTTAAGGGAGGCCTTCAAAGACTTTGAATGTTCTCATTGGCCTACAATGCACATTTGTCACCAGCAAGAAGATATGCAAGAAAGGAGAAAACAAGAAAATTTATTGTAAAATTGGTTAAATTATAATTAAATCTAAATGCATTGGAAAAATATAAAATTCAAAGTACCTTGCATGACATCTTAAATTCTCATGTCATATACATACATTGGAAAGGTGATGAGCTTCCTTACTGATCAAGTACATCATGATTACTCTGTCATTCTGTCTCACCAGGAGCAGCCAGGGTTTCATGCACATGAAGCTGTCCCGAACCAAAGAGAACAAGTACATCCTGGGCCAAAACAGCTGCCCTTTCGACAGTATTCCCGAGATCATCCACTTCTACTCAAGTCGCAAGCTGCCCATCAAAGGGGCAGAGCACATGTCGTTGTTGTACCCTGTGGCCATCAGGACACTCTAGCACAGGTCTAGCTCAGAGAACGATGTTGCCATCATCACTCTTCCTCTTTATGGATTTTCATGACCGACTCATACCATCAGAGTCTTGGAAAGGGTCTAAGGCAGCATTCAAGAAAAGCTGATAATCACTTCTTCAAATTTGGACTGAAATCTGGCTTCTTGCCAGATTCAAGTGGTGCAATGCCTCCCCAATCTGTCTTTTTTCGAAATATGATGAACACAAAGGTTCCTTCTCTACGCTAACCTGTGCCAACTGACTACAGACCTCATTCACAAATGTTACATCACTGATCTTAGACCCGCACTGACAAACCATCTTGTAAAGGAAATAAATTAAAGTAATTGAAGAAAAAGAACAGAAGCAGTGTATCGTAAACTCGAGCTGACTGCCCGCATTCGTTTACTTGTATATGTGTTACATATGACATACATGAATGTCACCGTGAAGGGCAGTACAGCTTAAAGTTGTGATCCTCCTTACATTGACTCTGTAGGTTGGTCCATCAGGAGCTTTAAGTCCACATGGCATAAATTTATCACATTTGTTTTTCAAACAAATGTTTAATTTTTACTGATTGCCTTTTGTTGTGTACAAACAAAATGAAATATTCATCTATGAAAGAAAAAGACATCAATAAAGTCAGATGATTCCTAGGTGGAATTTAAACATCCCAATTCAAAGTTCTTTGTTTAATACACTCAGCTGATTAGATTCTGCTGTACTGCTGGACTTCCACTTCAAGTGATTGGGTTGATATTAGTGCTGAGCTCCGGCACTGATAGCACCCTGCTCAGTGCTAATCAGTTTACTTGTAATATCCTCAAAATACAGTAGGTTGTCATGGTGGCATAGAATGGCATATTCTTGCATTGTCTACCTCATAAAATTTTACTTTATTTACCAATCTACTGTCCTGCAGGTGTAACAAGAATTTACTTCCCCCAGGCTTTTACAATTGCAAGTCCATTTAATTAAATTGTTCCTTAATTTAAATCATCTAAATATTATTACTATTTATTATTATTATTATTATTATTATTATTATTAGAATATTATTGCTATAATATTCTAAATATTATTACTTTGTGTACAGTCATTGTTCTGTGTAGTAACTCCTGAAAGCTGTGTTATGCCAGTAACAAATGTTTGCTTAGAAGCTGTAAAAACAGAATATAGGCTCAAATTTGATTTCAGATTTTACTCTGCCTGAAAGGAGAATTTATCATTTTTATATCACAGGGCCCACCTCCATCATCTTACTCTACTGTACCTTGTGATCGAGATATTTGTAAAAAGCTTATAAATCCTGTACACATCTTTTCAGTTCTCTTCAATACCATTTATACAACACCTTTAACACAAAGTGCTTTACATAATCCTGGGGCCAAGGTCCCCAGAGAGTAAGCCAAGGGTGACAGTGGCAAGTAAAAATTCCCTCAGGAGGAAGAAACTTTGGGAGGAACCAGACTCAAAGGGGAAGTCCATCCTCCACTGGCCAGCACCAGGCAGGACAGGTGCTTTACAGTCTTTCAGTTTCCCCACCTTAGTGCCCTGTCTGACTTTAGACACAACCTACAACTGATTGGGAAAACTCAGAATCACATATACATTTCTTATCACCCTAAAACACGTGGTCTCTGGCCTAGATTTGTGCTGTCATCCACTAACTTGTCTCTCACTGATTGCCTTATTCACTTGACACTACCAATGACATCTGCACAGCATATATATTTTCCTTACTACAGTGTTATGATGCTAAGTCAGTGGCATAATTCTATACTGATGGCATTATCCTTGACAATATACTTTACTTTTCCTCCTTTTCTCTGAGGTGAACTGATTCCTGCTCACAGGTAAACAGGACTGTGTGTTCATAAGGAGACTGCATTTATTGTATTACCCTGTGAAGTGTTCTCCCTCAGCAGACAGTCCAGCTCCAGTTCTGCTGCTCAGAAGAACATTTCCTTGCTGTTTCTGAAAACCAAGCAATCCAACCTTAGCTACTTATGACACCAAGGGGATTCAGTGAAATGTAACCTGATTTAGATGATCACAAGCTTTGGATTTCCATTTGGCAGACTGAATCTCTAGACAGCTGTAGTGTTTTTATGGAGGGTCTAAGCATGCCCTTTTTCTGACATTCAGAGGTACTGGACACTCTTTTTTGGCTGATTTGGAAAGAAATGGGGAACTAGATTAGAGCTGAAGAGTGCCATGCTAAATAGATTTGAACTGAAAGTCCTCTCAGCTGGGATGTTCTAGATCATTCCCCCATAGTCTGGTAAAAATGCTGAATGTGGTGTGATGGATATGGGCTGAAAGAACCCTGTGAAGTAGAGCACATAGTGCACCTTCAGGAAGGCAAAGATTTTCTCTCAATATCTGTCCTGGTCCTCCAAAACCATGAACCCTTGTTGACAAAAGTATGTTACAGGGAAGCAATTCCTGCTGTATGACTTCAAGACTTCCTCAGCTTTGGCATAGTGTCCTTCTGGCTTCCTACCCATGTATTGTCTGTGTTGTGAGGCAACCGCACCCACTACAGCTTGCTTGTGTGTATTTCTCTCTCCCACATGTGCACTAATGTAACCCGTTCATATGTTCCACTTCAAATGTATATAACTGAATGTATGTAATGGAGACATGGCAAGATGCAATAATTATGGAAAATAAAATATAGATTATGAATCTAAGCTTCAAATGTGTTCTCATTTTGTTGCAATAGCCTTTAGAGATTTCCATAATTATTTTTTCAGGCTCCTTTCACATTTTTACAAATGTGATGCCAGTATAGTAATTCTGTTTATATTAATATACAAGTATGAAGGCCAGTTTTTTGTAATAGCTTATGGGCAAGTGCCAACTATTGTATAAAGTTTCACATTGGATTAAGTTGTAATGGCACATTTATTGGCAAAATAGTCAATAAAGCTAATAAGAATTAACACAATAGTGTACTGTAGTTCTGTGCTATTGTCATGTAGGGGACTAGAGACCAACTGAGGGTAACAGCTTTATTCTCCATGGGTAATCCAGCAGGCAGGAACAGCACACGGGCAATATCAACGATGAGACAAAGGCCAACAGAACAGGGAAACTCTTAGAGCAGTAAGAAGAGGAAAATTGCAAAACAGGTGCATCCCGTTTAGGACACACTAGGGAAACAAAAGGGTCAGGGAGGGAGGCAGGGCATGACAGTATCCCCCCCAAAGGCATGCCCAGATAACCAAAGGGGGCTAGATGCCAGGACTGAACATGGACAGAACGCAAGAACACACAGGAAACTTGGACAACACGAAACACGCAACCAAACAAATCAGACAGGACACCAAACAGACCAGGGCCAAATAAGGGACAGCTGGGGGTGAGGGGGGACGCATGACATCCATCCAAACATGGAAAACAAGAGACCACAGGGACAGAGATGAACAGACAAGCAAGGACCACAGGGGACACAGGCTAAGGGATGGAAAAGGAGGGACAGGGCCAGGGGGCCAAAACTGGGGCGCAAAAAAAGGGGCCAGACAGGGGTGGGTCCTCTGGACATCAAACCAGGGATGCGAGTCTGTCGGTGTCCTGACGATCCAGGGGGACCCAGTGGCACTGAGGAAACCGCAGGGCCAGGACCAGGGCAGGAACTAGAGCTGGAGGGCGCCACAGGGACCGGTCCCACACGATTGCGTCGCACCGCATGCCCTCACCTCCCTTTCCTCGAGATGGATACTCGGCCAGTCCACCTCCTCCTCTTTCTGACCTTGTCAACCATATTGACGTCTCCTCTCGAGTTGGAGACAAGGTTGAGCCCCAGCAGGGACCCAAAGAGTGGGGCTCAGGGCAAGGCCCACTGGGTCCCACTCCAGGTCTTCTGGTGGGGCGTCCCAAGGGTCGACCCAACCCGACTAGGTTGCAGCCAAGGGATCAGGCGGGCGCTGATGAGAGGACTTCAGGGGGCAGCCGTGCTTGAGCAGGGGGCAGCCACGGACCTCACCGGAGCCTGGAGCTCGGGCGAGGCGGAAGTGGCCGCCCTGGGTTGTCTCCCTTGTTTGCATCTCTTGCCCTGAGAGGGGGCTAGAACCTCCACACAGGCAGGTAGATTATCACCAGGCGCTGGGTAACGCACCAGCAGATCGGTGGCGGGGAGCTGGCAGGTGGATGGGTGCTGTCCTGTGCCACCATCTCCATTACCCTGGTCAACGGGTGCAGGATCTCCTCCGCCTCTTGGGGATCTGCCCCAGGGGTGAGTAGGGTGAGCCTCCGGTGTGCCTCGCTGAACAGGCTACTGGCCTCAAGAGTCCTCCAGACCACTGGGTTTGTCCACAGTTCAAGGGTGAGGTCCAGGAGGGCATAAAAGTCCACCAGAAGGCAGGGCCATTCCTGGCATGTAGGCCTCTCCCTGGACCTCAGAGACTGGGGTGCTTGTGGGATCCAATCCACTGGATGTATTGACCCACACAAGGGGGGGGGGGGGACCCCATTTGGTTGGGGTTTCAAGCTGGTCTGGTCATTCTGTCATGTAGGGGACCAGAGACTGCCTGAGGGTAACACAGGGCTTTATTCTCCATGGGTAACCCAGCAGGCAGGGGCAACATCAACAACTAGACAAGGGCCAATAGACCAGGGAAGATCTCTTAAAGAGCAGTAATGAGAGGAAAATTGCAAAACAGGTGTGTCCCGTTTAGGTCACACTGAGGAAACAAAGGGGTCAGGGAGGCAGGGCATGACAGCTATAAATTGTATATACATACATAATTTACTGGAGGAAAACATGCAAAGGAAATGAGGTGGTACATTCACTGTGTTGTATTTGTCCTGTTATTTACTGTGCTGCCATTTATTGTTCATTATTATTTATTGTCATGTTTGCATTTCTGTTATGATTCTGCAGGGCACGCACAAATATGATCTTCACTGTACTTAGTTTATGTAACAATAAAGAATCCTTGAACAATGTACAATAAGTCATTTGTAAAATCTCCATGTGTCCATAAGATGTCAGTCAACATGCAAAGGAGTACCTATTTCCATGGAGAACCCTTAACTGACAGTAAGCACAGAGCACTGGACTAGAGAGTGTGAGAACTCAGGTGCACCCCTATAGACCAACTGATGACTGAAAAGAAAATGTGTAGAGGGTTCAGTTTTCTGGAGGAACTGGTCCCATCCCTCTGCAGATCAGTATGAGTACTGAGCTGAAACGTTCCTCTGCAGCACAGAGTATATATCTCAAGCCCAAATCTATACTACATTTCTGTACCTCTGAATTGTCTTCATTCATGATTTGTACTTCCTCTCATCCCTCACTCTAGCCATACAAACAGTGTCTAATTGTTACTTTCAGGATAGCTGGCATTCTTCATCTGACCTTTCGTGTGATGTTTCATCCTAGGCATACTACACCTAAATGCTGTAATGAGGTGACCCCCTGCAATTAGCTTTCAAAGAGCACACGATGAAACAATTAGTGAGGAGGAGGGAAGGGCACAGATGGAAATGAGGACAAAAGTACTGCTTGTGTCAATGTCTGTAATGAGCTGCTGAAGCACAGCAGTGCAGCTTGTCCTAATGACCAGAGGGCAATGGGGAAATGAGATGTTGATACCTTGGTGCACATGGATGCAGATGTAACAATCTAACTCCAAGAAAGCTAGTTGCTTGACTGCGGATATCTCCTCTTTCTTCACCCTTGCCCCCAATGCAGGATTGATGACACCATGATCAGCAGAGCCTATCTGAGTATCAAGGTGGAGGAGGGAGGTCTTGGTTATTTCGAATCCGCTTGATATGCTGAAGTATGAAGTAATGTCACCAACCATACCAGAGTCCAGCAGAGAACAGATTTCCACGGATGTGGCCAATCGATACATTGCCTGAGAAATCAGCATCTATTTATTGTTACTGCAGTAAACAGAATAGGTTTAGAATAAACTTTTTAAAGATTATGATGTATTTTAATAGCTGACTGTTTGTACAATACGTCTCTGGACACATCCTTCTGGGATTTGGTTTTGTGGTTAAGTTCAGAGAATTATTTGTGGTCACCTCTGGTGTCTCAGTCTGTATGTCCCTGCTGTCCTCTTATTGATGCACCTTCAGAACATTTGATATTTAAGTTGCGGTCAGTAAGAAATTGACCTTCTATACGGAGCTCAACCTTGATACATTAGAACCCATACATTTTCACTAACATTAGGAAAGCAAAGTCAGATTTCCAAGGCTAAGCCATAGTAGGTATGAAATAATACAAAACAGGAATAATGTTATGTCAAATAATATTACAGCTGTGGATACTGACCATCCAGTCAAGCAGAAATGTAACTAATTGATTAAAAAGCTGATGCCAGCATTCAAACTTAACTGACAAGCAAATAAAGCAATAAAGCATACTGGATCCACGTGTCACTTTGGTGTCTGGGGAATGCAGACTTCACATGTGAAGGGGTTTGAAGGGCATCCGCATGAACTGGAGGAGACTGTACTTGGCAGTTATTCTGTAGGGATGGTATATCAAGTGAGCTTTTTTCTAAAAGGAAAAAAAAAGTAGGAGTTTGTGGGGAAACTGCGATGAGACATCCAGATGTAATGGGATTCAAGAGGAGAGTGGGATTTAACAGAGACTCTTTGGTGGATTAGTGTCCACTGGCCAGAAGGTGACTTTTTAATAGGGAGATGATTAGACATGTAGCATCATCCTGACACGTGCTGGCCTAGGTGTTTGACATCTGGGAACATGCCCCCGAAAGTGTAAATTGATATGGTCCACACTCATATACTTTACCTCCCCCTGTATCTTCTCTTAATTTCTGCTCAAAGTAGCAAGAAGCAAAGAAAGAATATACAACATTGTATTTATTTTAGTTTTAAAGCTTAACACATTAAATTCTATATATCCAAGCATTGTGCCCTGTGTGATTTACCTTTCAATTTTCTATTTCTGCACTGGTCCTTTATCAATGAGGTAACTGCAGCTTTCCAGTATGTCCCCTCTGGCCAAATCAATTGACAGAGTACAGCCTTGCATAAAGGGCATCATATAACCCGGTATAACCATGCTGATTGAAATTAGTACATTTAATTCTGCCTGGACAAAGAAGGGAAAATGGAACCGTGGAAAGCCACAGCAACAAAAATGGACAGAAGTTAAGAACAGCTGATGTATTCTATTGGGGGAAGGCGTAGTGTCAGGCCCATGTCCATTTGACATTCCTCTCACTGAGGTTGCCTGTAGGCAATTTTAGTAGAAAGACGTGATGAATACCATGAAAACTATAGTATTCCAAACCATAAAGTTTAAGAAATGGTAAAATGGCTGATAGAAAGGCTGAACCAAAACATGTTATTAGTATCCTGGGCTTCACTGGCAGTTTGATTAGAAACTTCTGGAGGATTCTGCCTGACACTAGGCAGTGCGGATAAAAGTGGGGCTCCTCACTCTATTGTGGATTAATTCTGTCTGTACTGTGATCCAAATGCAGCAAGGGTTTGTGACTGAAGCAACCATCGTGAGCTAACTATGGGGTACGTGACAGGGGAACTCAATTTCTGACAGCTACACGTCTCCTTCTTCCTTTCCGTTGTCTACCATTAGTGTTAAACTCTTCTGAAGTGAAGATCTTTACAGCGTGAACTGAAAGCTCATCTTGTCGAGTTACAGTGATTCTCATTTTCTATTGTGTTCATCATCTCCCCAGCTCTTGTGTTATTTTCATCTTTGATCTGTCTGCTGTGCTCATACTCCTGCCTGATCGTGAAGTAATAATGCCAAATTTTCCTTTCAATATCAGTGGCAAAAAAAAATCAAAATTCATATATACAGGAATTATATATAGAAAATCAACTGAATGTTATCAGATACCTCATTATTCTAAAAATCTCTTGATATACAAATGTGTCATGATATCAATAATCTATCTTAATCAGTATAGGGCACAAAGCTGGGGTACACCCTGGACAAAAAGCCAGTCCATGGCAGGGCACATATAGGCCTATGCTTGGGCTCACACAAATAATCATACACTATGGGGAATGTAGAGACGCCAAGCAGTCTAACTGCAGAAGGAAACCGGAGTACCTGAAGGAAACCTAGGAGCCATGGGAAGAACATGCAGACTCCACACACACAGAGTGGAGGTGGGATTTAAATGCCCAGCCATGGATGTGTGAGCCACCTGGTAACTTAATCACCAGATTTTCTTAAAAGATGGGCTTACAGGATGTGAGTATAGCATTGAGAAGACATAGAGCTCACGTGTCCTTAGTATAGACATAATTACAGAATGCCCTTAAAAGTAAAATAGACTTAACATGACGAGTTTACTTTTGTGGAGAAATTAATACAGAGTGAAGCTGAAATTAAAAAAGGCCAAAAATGAAGTAAAGACATTTGCTGGAGGAGCAAGAAGAAAAGCTGCAAGACAATATCTACAATTTCGAAGGGCGCTAGCTAGCAAAAAATCATAAGCAATATTTAATAATAAACACAATGTCAGCTAATAGAAAACAACATGACAAATCTTGTTACTCTCCTGAGAAAGCACTGACTTTAAAAATAGAGACTAGGTCAAATTAAAAAAAACATTAAATCTTCTTTTTCATAAGCATAGTATAGATAGTGATAGAAAATAAAGTTAAGGAGTAGATAATAAAAAAGCAGGAGAGTCGGGTGGGAACAGAGGAATCTCGGAACATAATAGAGTACATAAGGAAAGACCTGTCCCTTTGAAATAGAGCATAACTGTGCATTAATACTTCTGACAAACTAAACACTGTCTGAGCCTGGTTATCGTCGGCTAATGTAAACTGCATCATTCTTCGTCCAGGGCATTCCATTAATACCAAGTTTCTGTCTTGCTGAATTCACCCTGTCTACACTGTGATGTTGAATTCTGTCACAAAAAGTCATGGGTACACTACTTGTGAAAAATGGTAAAAGCAGGTATTAGTAAATAATTAAAGCTAGTCTCTGCATAACAACATTTATTTTCAAAAACTCCATTCAATAAGGAACTGTACATTAAAAGGCGGTATGTTCAAGGACAACTGTGGTTGCTTACTGCCATCTACTGGACAGTTACTATTCACATTAAAGGGCTATGATTTAATGACACTTTATTTGCCATTTGAACATAAAGGAATTATTCCGTTTTCACATGAAGATTAGATTAAGGTCTGCGATCAGAGCACAGGGCCAGCCATTTACTATGGGGTCCTTCCGGAGCAGTTTTCCGGCCTAACGGAGTTACTCAAGAGCCAAATAGTGACATAACTACCATGCCCAGGATTCAAACCAGCAACCTTCCAGACACTAATGCAGACACCTATCATACAGAGCCACACACTGCTAGTGGAGAACAGTCCGGAGTGGCTTTCAAGTATGTCAAAAGTTACTGCTGGAGACAAACCCCAGACCACCAGGTTACCAGACATATTAATTAAGACTTCACTATACAGTGTTTGTTTCAAAATAAAGGTAAAGTTGGAACAGTATACTAAAGACTGCACGTTTTCCAAAAAGCCTTTTTGAATTCTCTATGGGCAGCAGTCTCAGCCTCTGCTCAATTTTAAACACCTTGACAGTGGGGATCTATTTATACATCCAACCTGATGGGGCATCACCATGCCTGTTGGAAATGTGACGACTCACCACTAGTGCCTGTGGTCTTTCATACCCCCACTTAAAGGGCAGCCATCCTGGCAACCACAGAATACATTTCCAGTCAGACGCTACTGTAGAGCATGCAGTCACTGAGTCTGCTTGGGAGGTGGCCTGTGTATGAAGTGGGCCAGGCAGGTGGGCCAAGTTCTGGGGAGCGGGTCATAGTTTTCTGCTGAGGTTCCTGCAGCACAGCCGATATCATGCTGGGCTGGTACTTGGCTGAATGGTCCTTGTGGACCACAACAGACTTGCAAGCTAGTCCATTGCATAGTAGATCATGTTCAAAGTTATAAAATCCTCTGCTTACTGTATAGGGAGTTTCAAGGTCCAGTCTTTTGGGCTCAGGCTTGTCATCAAACACATTCAGAAGATGTTTCAAACTCCAAGTCAAAGTACCTGACCAATGCATGAACATCACAGAGTACTGCAAATGAAAAGCTGTTTCAAGTTTTATTGTCATGTCAGAGCATATAATGAAATTCTTGCACCAGTCTCTCTCCTACTATAAAAGAGTGTTGGGGGTATAACACAAGACAGTAGTGCAACATCAGCAAATAGTGGAAAAACAGGACAATGTACAGTAGAGGCATAACACTATAACAATGTGTCGTGCATCTTGCACATGCAGAATTAAGCTCTGGCATCTATGTCTCCATAATATGGAGGGTGTGGAGTGACATTATTAAATAAATAAATATGTAAAGAAATAAATAATTAAAATCACAAGTAAATAATTAAATGTCTAATTAATTAACTATTTTGAAATGAACAAATAATTTAAATCACAATTAATTAATTAAATCTATATGTGTGTATTTAATTATTTATCTATTTAACTATTTGTTTAATTATTTAATTATTTATTTCATGGCCGCTGTTCTGTCATGCACCAAGAAATAATTAAATCTGTCAAAGTCACTCATCAAAGTCAGTGGGCAGTTCCGATGCTGATCTGTTTAATTCAATTTCTTTGGTCTGTCCTTATGGTGTTCCCAAACATGGCGACTCTGTTCGCAGAAATTCAAGCTGTTTCCAGAGAGAATGTTGGATGATGGGGGGATACTGAATCAGAAAGTGCAACAGATTAGCAAGGAGGAAGTAAGGACAGCTATGAAGAGGATGACAAATGTAAAGGCTGTTGGTCCAGATGATATACCTGTGGAAGCATGGAGATGTTTAGGAGAGATGGCGGTGGAGTTTCTAACCAGATTGTTTAATGCAATCTTAGAAAGTGAGAGGATGCCCGAGGAGTGGAGAAGAAGTGTGCTAGTACCGATTTTTAAGAATAAGGGTGATGTGCAGAACTGTAGTAACTACAGAGG
>JAACJT020000007.1:2567137-2578933 GCA_009936485.2 Gymnarchus niloticus
CTCTCTGACACAGGGACTGCACTTAATTTCGTTGTACCCGTTACAATGACAATAAAGATATTCTGATTCTGATACACATTCTCTATCCCCCAGACCCCCTTTTTCAGGTGCTTCCCTCAGAGGTTCGGATTCAAGAGATCCCTGTATCGTCTACTGGCCTACCATGCCCTCTCTCCACTTCAACTGTCCACACTGACTGGCTTGCTGCCTTCTGAGCCACTGAACCTGCTCTGATCACTGGGCTGGAACCTAAAATACCCTGTTGTCCTCCTGGCTGTTACAACATTGTTCTTATTTGTTTTAATTAATTTGTCTTGCCTTTTGCGGGACAGAGGAGAATGGGCTTCCCCCTTGAGTCTGATTCCTCCCAAGGTTTCTTCCTTCTGATATTTAATAGTTGTTGTGCTTCATCAATGTCACTAGTCAATGTTGGAGTATCAGTTAGTGCTTGAACTATTATTGTTCTCCCTGCAAGTGATACCACTAATGTAATAAAGATAATGTAACAAAGTAATTGATTAAGAAGGTCTGCCAGATGAGGTAGAGCATGGTTACACACAAGAGACAACTGAAAAGAGAGTGGAATTAGTAGTCTGTTGTGCAAACTGTTGTGTCCAGTGCATAATTTTGTTTAGTAAGGATTATCCTTTAGCTCCATGTCTGAAGCTGGTTTGACTAGTCGCAACCGAACTTCAGGGAACCCAAACACACGCTCGGGTAAGAGAAAACCCATAAACACTTCCGATGCCAACTAACAGGTGTGTTACAATGATAAAAAAAACAATGTTAACTTTCACACTTATGCTGATGACACCAAAATCTATATTAGCTGCACCCAATAATACCTCATCTATTGTGACTCTAGCTAACTGTTTTAAGGAAGTGAGGGGTTGGCTGATTGATAATGTCCTGTCACTCAAATGAAAAAACTGAAGTTCAACTGTTTGAAGGCAATAGTACAGATAGGTCTGATGTAATTTTGATATTAGTAGTTCAGTCAATTATCTGGGAGTCATTTTAGACATTGGTCTCTTATTCAAAATCATATTTTCATGCTGTATGTGTCATATTTTCATGTGTGCTGTGCTTCTTATAGTTGTGAAATATAGTTAAGCTTAGGTAATTTCTCACTAACCAAAATACAGAAAACATAATGCATGCATTTGTGTATAGTAGACTGTATTACTGTAATGTTCTATTGTCAGGAAGTACACAAAAAACATTTAACACCTTACAGCACATTCAGAATGCAGGGGCCATAATTGTCACTAGGAATAGAAGTTTCAAACACATAACCCCAGTTCTCTATTCTCTCTACTGGCTTCTGGTCAGGTGTAGGACTAACATTAAAGTAGCTCTACTTACCAAAAAGCACTTAAAGATCATGCACCTGCCTACTTGACTGAACTGATTGATGTCTATGCTCCAAATCACTCACTTAGATCACAAAATTCAGGTCTCCTATTTGTTCCACATGTAACCAGTTACTGTTGACGCCAAAGCCTTCAGTTACAGGGCTCATAGATTATGTAACAGTCTTCCAGCCTATGTATGGGATGCCAAGTCAGTCTCAGTCTTTAAATCATGACTGAAGACCTACTACTTAAGTCTAGCTTACCTGCATATTATTACATAACACATTGTAACTCTGGCTGCTGGTGCTGCTGTACATGTCCGTTTGGTCCTCTGTGTTTGCCAGCAAGGCACAAACATCCATTCTGACCTTCTATGTTCTCTGTTCTTCCCCGCAGGTCTGGATGGTGCCCGCCGTGGGCAGCATCCAACCTGGAAGCAGTAGTGTCAAGTGCAACATCATCAATTTGGCTGCAAACGAGATCTTCTGGGATCAGGATGATGAATTGGCTCGCAGATGATGGACTTGAATATATTTGCTCTCCGAGTATACTTGAATACTTGCTCTCGGAATGTAAAATGTTCATGTGTCTCTCCTTTCTCTCTATGCTGGTAGCATGCCCTGTGAAGTGAGTTGCCAACTGACCTTGGACCCCAAGAGGTTTTTTTTTTCTCACTGAGATGTTTTTGGTTCCTCTCCTCCATTGTCTTTTCTTTTTCTTTTTTCATCAATGTATATTGTAGTTAACACAGACTCCTGTTAAGTGCCTTAGGACAACTGTGTTGTGAAAGGCATTATTAAAATAAAATGAATTGAACTAAAATGCATTTTTTTCCAGATATATTAAGTGATATTTCTTGAGGACAAAAATGGAAACATTGAATGACTCTAACTTGATTTTTCGCTTAAATATGACAAAGAAATATTAGTTTACTTTCTACAATGTTAACTAGTGACACGGTTTCATGACCTCCATGTTGAGTGTGCATGTGTGTGTACTGATCATAATGCCAGTTAATATGTAACTCTTGTCAAGTCCAACTGTTAATGCTCAAGGGCTCTTCCTTGAAGTCCTATGAAAAAACATAAATTGCAGGATTAACAACTTCTATTTTTTTCATATTGACATATATAACTGTAGTCTGTGGAACCAGTTAGGGGAAGGCTTCACATCTATCTCTCAGCTGGCATATGTATAGACGCCTGGGGTCCTGAGACCGATAGCTTTACTCTGTTGCTAGTTGGTGCATGTGGGTAGATTAACACAGCTACACTTTGTTGCTAGTTGCTGTTCTCTCCCTATGTTTATATACTAAGTACTGTGAAAGGGTTTATG
This sequence comes from Gymnarchus niloticus, assembly GCA_009936485.2. Lineage (NCBI taxonomy): Eukaryota > Metazoa > Chordata > Actinopteri > Osteoglossiformes > Gymnarchidae > Gymnarchus > Gymnarchus niloticus. Next base: position 2,569,828 of record JAACJT020000007.1, read on the forward strand.
TTCTGTGGGGGTGTTGCTCTAAATTGTTTGAACAAAGTGTTCTTTTATCTTAGTTGCCCTCTAGCCCATTGGCTGTATGTTGTATTTGAAATGCAGTATTTAAGTGAGTGTAAGCCATAGGCTATAGGGGTATTTTTTTTCCTTTTACTTTCCCCCTTTTTTTCTCTTTCTTATAGTCCACCTTGGTAGTGGGCGAGCCAAGGTAGTTGGGAGACTAATGACTAACAGGTTTTCTTTAATCATATTTACTAGACTGATAAGAGGTTGCAGTACTGTGTAGTGTGTATCGCTTTAAGGGCTGTTTGAATTGATATTCACGTGTGGCTCCAGACCTTAGCCTCTTGTTGGTGTCTCATCTCCCAGTGGTTCAACTAACTATAAGTACTGATGGTGTTGTAATTTCCTGTTTCATTCACATAGTTATTAACCAACTAAAGTAACACAACTTCAGAAACTATTATAATAAAGACTATATTTTTACATTTTTATAAACCTGTAATTGTATACTTCTTGAGGCAGATTTCCCATTGCGCTGACAATTATACTGTACTAGTCTAGCTTAAGGGGTGGCGTAGTCTGTTATGCACCAAGGGTGCGACATACAGGAGGCGGCTGCATAACGTTGAATGACATGATGAAATATGCAACCAAAATATAACTTTGCCAATAGGCTCAAAGTGAAGAAAACGTTTTCTTTTTAATACCAGATTGGACCCAGTGGTTATGAAACCTTTATGTCAAAAAGAAAATATTCACTTCTTTGTTGCCCTCATTCCTTGTTAGAGTCAAATGTTGGATGGATCCCAACAAAAACTATTCTGGGATATATAGCTTTAATAAAGCTCTCCCTAGTCATGTAACCAAAGTCGTTGTCTTGAACACAGACATTAATTTTGCTACTGATATAGCTGGGCTGTTGCCATCTTCTAGTAAGCTCACAGATGTGGATGAACTTTTTTCTTATCTTTACAGTTACAGCACTGCTCAGTTTGAACAGTTACAGTACTGTTATAACAGTAACTCAGTGTAAATGTTTGTGAAGTCAATGATGTTGGATTGGTAGCTAACCAAAGTGATCAGTATCTTGGGAACCTTTGGAGAAAGCACAAGTAGAATTAAAAATATTTTGTGAAAAATTAAAGGAATTTGTCAAAATTCTCTTTCTTCACTACTCTGTACCTAATCCCAGGGGTCACACTGCTGCTTCCAATTAATATATGCAGGGTTGGTTGTTGGCTGTGAGCAGATGCTGAGGCTCACTGCATGCCATGCTGTCTACTTTGCTGGCTGACCAGCTATTCTCAGCGGTGGGATCTCAGTTGATCATTACAAGCCACAGACAGAAAAAAGATTGTAAACATTGTAGATTATTCAGATTCAGATTACTTTATTTATCCCCGAGGGTAAATCTTTGTGTTGCAGTAGCCTTTACACAGATGACAGAAACAATTAAAAACACAGACACCAGATAGGCATAGGAGTACATATAACACAAAATTACAGTTTAAAGTGTATGGTATACACTGAATGTGCAAATATTCAAATGTGAAAGATACCAAAAATAGCTTAAGTTTTTTTTATTAAATGTGCATTATTCCTTATGTATTACCTCGGAGGAGGAGACACTCCTCCTGCTCAGTGAGGAGTCATTGTAGATGTTATTTAAAGTAAACATGTACAACTTATTTCATGACAGCAACCTATATATACTGTATATATACACACATAGTATATGCAGGCCAAATACACTTTGGGGTGTGAGTGTGTGGGCTTTAATGGACTGGCATCCCTTCCAGGGTATCCCCTATCTTGTGCTATGCTATATTGGATAAGCAATTGTCAACATAGATGGGTTTTAAGTTAAACTTGCTGTTAACAGTGTATGCTCAGTGCAAATACAAATGAAACTTCAGGCTTTCAAAGTAGATTCTTTCCATAAAATTGTTGCATTTTTATATAAAAATTTATAATGCATTCATAAAACAAAACCCCGTTCTGGTACATCAGCTGCAATGTTATTGGAATGTGCAGTTTTCTGACCATATTCCACGTGATCAGAAGAGTGCTGATTTTGGAATGTGCTACTTTCTGATCACACTTTTTCGAGGCAGTCCTACTTTTGGGATGTGCAGCTTTCTGACCATACTCACTTGGTCAGGAGAGCGCTGATTTTGGAACATGCAGCTTTCTGACCATACTCACTCGGTCAGGAGAGCGCTGATTTTGGAACATGCAGCTTTCTGACCATACTAACTCAGGGCAGTCCTGATTTTGGGATGTGCCATTTTCTGACCATACTCTCTCGGGGCAGTCGTGATTTTGGGATGTGTAGTTTTCTGACCATACCAACTCGATCAGAGGAGAGGTGATTTTGGAATGTGCAACTTTCTGACCGTACTCACTTCGGCGGTGGTGATTTTGGAATGTACGGCTCAGAATTCTCCTGCTTTTGGAATGTACAGCTTTTTTTCTTCATTATTGTTAAATCTTAGTTCCATGCTTTGAAGATACTGTGAAAATTTTTTTAAAGTTTACATCGTTAATCGGTTTTATTTATTCCCAGTGTCCTGCAGAGTTAATTTGGCATTCATTGAACCTTTCTTTTCCCATAAGGAATATCTTTTTATTATCTTGATAAAAGGTTGTAATTCAATTTAACTTATTTCATGCTTGGTGTTTCTGTGAAAGGGGGGCAGTTAGAGGATGGAAGAAATATTAAATACACATTTAATAACAAAAATCTAATGTTAAATCAAATCCATCTGGTATAGACATGCCTATGCCCAAATTTTACTAAACAGAAAGCTTAGTAAGCTTGTATCAAGTAAAATATTATTCATGCCTGTTGCCTCTCTTCCAATGGTGGAATGGGTTTAAAATTAAGAAGAAAAAAAAAAATCCCAAAAGTCCACTTCCCATCCTGGCCCATCAAGAGTAATTAATGATAGTTCCTTTGCTGTTTTGTGAAACTGGGCTCTGATTCTCCTCCTCTATGCATTAATGGGACTATAGGAAATGCCACTTAATACTAATACTGATTCAGATACACGGATTTGCTGTGTACTTGCTCGTAGGTTATTTTTATGTATATATATTAACTATTTTCCATTTGATGCCCCTTTCTTAAGAAAAATTTTATTTTTTGGCAAGATTTTTAACTACGGATTTGCCAACATACAGGTACATGCATTATTTACCATCAGTGGCCACTTTATTAGGTACCCTTATGTAGGCGTTGTTAGGATTCCCTTTTTTTTTTCAGCGCTACTTCAAGGAGTGACAAGCTATGTGTTCAGAGATGCCTTTCTGCAACAACTGTTGTACTGAGCTGTTATTTTTGTACTTGTGGATTTCCTGTTATCTTTAACAAGTCTGGTCATTCTGCTCTCTCCCTAACCTCTTATTAACAAGGTGTTTTTAACAACAGCTACTAACAATTTTGACCGTTCATTATTAGGACAAATAATGAAGATGAAGCTCAAATATTTTGGGCACACAATGAGAAGACAGGAGTCACTGGAGAAGACGCTAATGCTGGGAAAGGTTGAAGGCAAAAGGAAGAGGGGACGGCAGAAGATGAGATGGATGGACAGCGTGGTGGAGACAATGAACATGAGTTTGGGCAGGCTTCGAGAGGCGGTGGAGGACAGGGCAGCCTGGCGTGCTGTGGTTCACGGAGTCGTGAAGAGTCAGACACGACTGCGTGACAAAACAACAACTAACGATTTTTAGTCCATCCCACCATTTTCTGTAAACTCTAGGCAAAGGAAAGTGGCTATATCTCAGATGTTGGGACCACCACATAGAGCAACAGCAATTACACAATTTTCAAATTAGCAAATTAGCAATTCTAATGCTTAGTAAAACAACAGCTGAAACTCTTGATCCGGTCTATGTGCTGCATGTAGTCATTTGCAGCATCTTGAAGGAGGAATGAGTGTAACTCATAAATTGGCTACTGAGTTTATATTACAGACAAATGTAGACTTGTTATTTTGCACAAGCAAAAGACATTCAGGGTAAGCAGTTACATAGAAGAGTGTTAGTTGTAGGGACAATTTAATCCTGCATAAAGTAAGAAATTATTCAAATGTGCAGAAACACTTTGAGAATGTATACAGTAGACTTTATAAAATGTACCATAGCTTAATGTTTTTAATCCATTCATGTTCTAACCAGTTATCCTTGTCAGGCCACATAGCCATAACATTTTACCTATTGTTATCCATTTATAAAAAGAGCGAATTGCTGTAAATATACTACCCCTATAGGGTACAGTATATTTTTGTTTTTTCGCCCTTAGAAACATTTGCTTTTTCCCTCCTCATCATAAAGAGAGATGAGTTCTTTAATTTGTTAGCTGTTTTGATACTGTTATAATAAACACATGATGACTTAAATCAATATCTTGTGACTACTTTGAGGGGGAACATATTGAACTCCAGAAAGCAGCCAGGAAATGCAGTAAAAAATTTTCCACCTAGAATATAAAAATCTTATTGTTTTAGGCTTTTTAAAATATAAATGGATTACAGTGCCTCAAACCATTAATGTGGCTAACAGACTGCATCCCTTTTTAGATGACATATCTAAATTCAACCTTGTATTTTTCCTTAAAATACAAGTTTTAATAAAATAAAAAAAAAAAGTCAACCTGGCCCAAAGTTATAACGCTGCTGTACAAGGTAAGAGAGCTTTCCCATAATATTTTTAATAAATATTTCTGTGGATTATGTTTTTTTCCAGGAAATCATGTGTTGTAATTCAAAAACCTACAACTACATATTCATTATGTTGTGATTAAAGTTTAATTGTTTTTAAATTTTAGTGATCTGTTTTGTAGTGGAAATTACATCTAGTTTCTTTTTGAACTATATTGTTTAATTTGGTAAGAATGTACACAAATTTGTAGGTTACATTACTTAATGTATTTTCATCTAAGCTAATCAGAGCCCAGGCTTCACAGCACACAAGTACGTGGTACACCCTAGATAGGACAACAATCCATCACAGCGCACACACATACAGGCTCAAACACACAACCACACACTATGGGCAACTGAGAGACACTAATTAGCCTAACTGTATGCCTTTAGACCGTTACGGTAAACTGGAAACCATATTACATGGGAAAAACAGGCATTGTATACACACTGAATGGAGGAGGATTCAAACCCCAAATCAATTTAGCAATTGTTGTTTAGATGATCCTTCGAAAACTCTGTCACAAGATACACACATAATGCAATACGCAGCCACATGCAAACAGATCTTCACATAAATGTGCACATGGACATATATCTTAAACAGTTTCAATCTACTTAGAAGATTCCAGGTAGCAGCCTGTAAGGCACAGCATTAGTGTATCTGATCCAGTCTTTGCCATATTTGTTGTGACAGCGGTGCTCATCACGAATGCACCGATGGACTAACAGGATACTCATGTAAATTATGTAAAAGTAGGGCAGGAGATGACTGGCACCACAGGACAGGCAGTAAGCCAATGAGCCCAACAGGTCACCTGTGTAGTTGAGGTGGCGTGCTACACCCCAGAAGCCGGAGATAAGCAGCTTGCTGTGGTGCTTACGACCATCTGCTGAGCTGTAGGTACACTCTATGTACGCTGGTTTGTGGCCCCAAATTGTGCAATTGCCCTCTGTACGGCGAAACAGATCCTTCTGGTGGTTGGTCATGCGAAACAAATAGTACCCAATCAACCCCAGGAGGAGGACCCCAGAGACGTGGATGGCAGACAGCTGCACTGGGTGATACACCAGATAGAGGCCCTAGAAACAAAATTGATGGCATGCTGACAAGGACTGCTATGCATTGCTATGCATTTCTAACATGTGCACACATTTATGCAAAACTTCTATGATTAGCTGGACTGCTTGATGAAATATGAGGGTGGTCATAGTAAATTTTATATTGCAGATGATGATAAATTTAAAAAAAAAGATAAAACAACAGTATGTTTTAAAAATAAACATCTAGGCTGCTTAGATACAGCTGTATTAAAATAAAATAATAATGGCTAACACTGTTTCAGTATACCTAATTTAACATATATACGAGGACATGTACCTGCAAGGTGTATAAGAAAGGTAGCCAGACACAGTCTCCCCAACCTAGATACCAGCCAAAGTGGTCATGACAGATGTCAATGGTCTTTAAGTACCAGGCCTCATTCCAGAAAAAGTCCAAGACATAGATTGCCTGCAAAAGTTATCATCAAAGTTATCATCATGACCAAAAAAAGTTAATAATCATACACAACAGGGAATCTAACAAATTTACATTAAGAAACAATATACATATGCTGCACAGCTTGAAAATTCTAGTGCAGGTCACCCAGGCATTAATGATAATACATGCATGTATATGTATGTATAGTCACTGCGTAACAGCAGGGAAACCAGGTGGAAATGATAAGAATCTCTTACCTGCAGTACATTCACCAGTATCATGGAGTTTGTCACTTGGCCATAGAGTTCCTGTTGCTTGGCAGCATAAGATAAGTTAATAAGTGTCCAGGCCACGATACCTGGTCTCCCATTGAAAAACAGCTTGAAGTCAAACCATTTGCCGATGCGGGGGTTAAATTCAATTCCCATCATGTAGTCATAAAAAAAATTTCCTGTGAATTTGCTGTAAAATTTTAAATACAACACGGTCATTGTTTGGACTTAACAGTTTTTTTCTTTATCTAACAATAATATTCCGAAGCAAACATACCGATCTTCAGGATTGGTGGGAAAGAGGTAGGCTTTGACAAAAGCCAGTGTAGAAACAGCATAGCCCAAGATGTTGGTGCAATAAAGCAAGGGGATCCAATTATCAAAAATGATGGTGGGGGAAAACCAATGGAAGTGATAAACATTAGCAAACCACAGGATGTGGGTAATGATCCAAGACTGCAGACCATTGATTTCATACTTGTTTATGAGACCTGTGAGGTAAACATATACATTCCGTTCATCAATCAATCCATCTGTCTTCTAACTGCTTATCCAGTACTGGATCACAGTATGCGTTCAATTTTTATAAAGCACTGTTCCCACACATGTATGTACACACAACTCTATAAAATTAATTTAAAAAATCACCATTAGGTAACATTATTTAGTATTTTTTCTATCCAATTCCTGTTTCCCCAAGAGAAATGCATTATCATGCAAAATAACCAGAAATAATCTTATTTGAATGCTTTTCATCTACTCTCTTATACAAGTTGATGAAAACATTTAAATCATGAAAATGGCATAACATTGGATATATGTCAATATATGGTAGTTTTAGATGAGTCTTCTCATGTACTGCTCACCCCATACCTGCTGGAGTGTGTGCTCCATTTTGAATTCCACCAGCATAACTCGGAAGGAATTTGTGAATAACATCTGGAACACAGATGTACAGGACCAGCTGGAGAAGATACATTGAAATTAAGGGAAATCAAAAACATTTAAAAGCTCCATGGCATAATTAGCACAGTACTTTATAAGGAATAACATAAAATATTCCACGATTTCAGTTGGGTTTGTTAATCTTTATGAACAACTGATCAGTAGCAGGAAACAGGCTGTTTGTATGATCATTTAGCTGTTACCAATATAAAGACCAGCTTTACAATCATGAGATACTGACAAATTTCAAAGATACAAACCTTCTGTAAAAGTCCTATATAACAGGTATTCATGGCAAATCCCCCATTTATGCCCCACATCAGTGTGCCTGTACCTGAAAGGAGACCCACACTGCATAGATTTTGGCTGCAGTCCAGTTGAAAGAGGGGGTCTGATTCCATATTGACAGGAGAGTAGCCTTTCCACTGTAGAGGTCCAGCAGAGGCTGGGTGATGGAACACTGGTACTGATAACAGGCCATGATGAAGAAGATGACGATAAAGGGTGCCAGACAGAGGAGCAGAATCACACCCATGAGTGAGAACCAGTCTGTTTCCCTGCGAAAGACCAAATGTTGATTACATACACACAGTAATATTGTGGTAGCTGAAAACCATTCAGAGAGATTTTCTGTATTTTCTGGCAGTGAACATAATAACAGTGGGATAAAATAAATATTATGGGCTTTTAACTGAACTGCTAGGAAAGATTGGTGTTACAAAAGAAGCTGGAACTCGAGAGAGTGACTGTTCACTGTGGAACGATTAGCAAGACATTGTTATTGTAATAAATACAAACTTTTGAAAAAAAATTTTACCAATCTTTACCTGCAGTAATTAGAATGACAAATTGTAACTGTATTATTCATATGAACAATATAATAATGTAATAATTAATGATGCAATATATATACGCTATATTAATATGAAAAAAAATCTAATATGGAAGTCTGTCAAATCAGCCTAAGTCTTGAATTGTGCATAGTGGGATATTTGACACTTTTTCACGAAAAGCCTGCGGCTCTTCGAGGAGTGAAAGAGGTGGTAAACTAGTCCGAACTTTGTGTTCCAGAACTACCCAAGGTTCAAAAATGTTTAGTAGTGATCAAAATTAGACGACAATTCAGGGACACTTGCTTTTTCTGAAATATTGTTAATCTTCTTTACTCAAAATTTGAAGGCGTATTAGCTGTGGGTATATCACTGTTCTACTAGCATGTTTTACAAAATAATCATGGCACTTCAACAAAAACCTTTATTTTGTGGAAAACAGTGATCAAAATTAGAGAACAGTAAGCATTGTAGCAGAAAAGAAGATTACAACTAAAATTTTTGGAGGGTTACAGCTTTCAATTAGAGATGTGTCAAAATGATTTTTATTTATTTATTTATTTATTTTTACCAAAACACCGAAACTGAAATTGTTTTTTTTTTTTTTTGGCTGAAAAATGAAACCGAAATAAATGTCTACTCAGAATTGCATAACGTGGTTCAATGTGTTAGATAACCAGAATCCCACATTTTCGGCAACGGAGAAGGGCTGGTCGTCCAAAGTAATAAATTCCATTATTTTCTTAGTGATACCTTTTGCTTTGGTGCTGTCACTGGCCATTTTTCTACTGTTTTGAAATATTCAATTTCAATTCAATTCAATTTTATTTATATAGCGCTTTTAACACGGAGCGCGGTCACAAAGCGCTTTAC
>JAACJT020000007.1:2585034-2619475 GCA_009936485.2 Gymnarchus niloticus
GTAGTGCATTTGTTTGTTACTACAAACCATTGTATTTATCCCAATTTTTAAAAAATATACTGTAATAGCCCTTATGGCGCTCCGTTCGTAAGTACGAGTTGTACGTACGTCGGATGTTCGTAACTCAGGGACTGTCTGTATAATACAAGAACACCATTTTGCAGCAGGTAAAGGAGCTCAGCTTCTGATTCAGATCTATAGGAATATTCTGCTGTTATGACTATGAAAGTTGTATATGTGGCATTTGACAGAGTGACAGGCAAACAGTAGAGCTGATCACTGTCTTATAGGAAGTCCTCGCAGCAACTCTTGACCTGGAAGATGTCAGGAGCTACAGGGGGGAACGATGTCACTCACACATGGTAATACACAGGGTGGTACCACTTTATGTTTTATCATGGAAGGTCATGTCCCATATTTGGATAAATACAAATTCTACTTAAATCTAAAAAAGTGTAACATTTCATTCGGCAGTCAGTAGCTTAATGTAGATAAATGTACTGCGTGCAGCCAAAAATGGTGCAAAATATAGCTTGTTATGACTTTAATGCAGAGATGCATGATATATCTGTGACCATATTGTTGTTGGCCGTTGTTCATGAAAAATTATGACACTCATCAGTCTGATGTGTAAATTTTGGCCAATACTGCCAACCAATAATCCAGACTTGCCAACATTATTGGTTCCCTGAATAATTTTAATAACGCTTTTTTTTTTTTTTATTGTTCAGTGAGGCAGACATTATTTTAAATAGACATTTTTAAAGTTTATAAGCAGCAGCAGAAAAAAAAATGGGATTTCCCAGTTTTGCAGGTAGGAGCATGGCCCAAGTTATATATTCGGTGGGCAGCTATCATTAGTAAAGCAGCATGTTGGCTGTGTGGTCATATTTATCTATAAAAATGGAGAAATAACAGAGTTCCTATCTGCTTTACCTGCAAAACTTTCATAATGTGAGGAGGCTGTAAAAGTATATACCAGAGTTTTTAGCTGCTAACGCTACCAAAACGAATGTTAAATCAGACACTAGCGGGTTCACTAGTGGTAGCCTCATGTTTTTATATCCAATGCCATGTTACCAAATGGTGTAGTGTGTTGGTGTGCTGAAGTTACCCAGGATGTGTATGTTAAGCTGGTTTTTGTATATGACCTGGAGTATTCTTGCTATAGAGACAGGGTATGTCTTACTTTTTTCCCCAGAAATTACTGGCTGCTTAGATCAACTGCAAAGGCAAATGTAAAAGTCAGCAAGTTAATAATAAACATGTTCATCACTGTTTCACATGCTGCTGTTGTTCCTTTGATAATGCATAATTTTGCAGCATAACTAAAACCATTCAAACCTGAAGTTAAAAAAAAAAAAATCAGTTATTAGTATTGGCAATACTGGACAAAAACAAATCGGTTATTGGTATTGACCGGGATTTCCATATCAGTGCCTCACTAATTTAACGTATGCCTGTTTTTCAGGATTCACATTATCAGCCATGTCACAGAGTTAATGTGGACTTCTCCTTGTCAGACTTCCAAGCTGTCTATTTTCCTTCATATGAGTCCCTTGTGTGGCAGTTTCACTCCATTGAAGAGGAGATCAGGTAAAGTGCTATACAGTAAAACCCTCTATTGTCACATGTGACTGCCACTTTGGATGGTCTTTAGAAGAATATCGGCGGTCTTCAATTTGTTCACCTCATCAATGTAATTGAACTTACTGTTGAGACTCATCTGCAGAAAAATTAAAATAAGAAACTTCCTTCCACACTCGTCAGCCTGACTGACACAGTGGTAACTTGATGATGAACTTTTTTCATATCTAGCCTTGGTCCTGCTTGCTGGCTATGGGACTACCTTAGAAGAAGTGGCCAGGTAGCCCTTTGTTCTTATCCCCTTCGATTTCCAGTATGTAAAATGATGCTGTTCAGTCTGTCAGGATTATTGACAAAGAAATTTTCATAACTTGTTGGATCAGGCTTAGCTTCTTTAAATGTCTGTTGCAGGCTGGCTTCCTACTGGCCCTTAGTGGGGGTGTGGACAGTGCTTCCACTGCCTGCATTGTCTACTCTATGTGTCATCAGATCTGCCAGGCTGTCAGCAATGGGAGTAAGTAGCTCAAGAAGCTGTGAATGAAAAACTATGGAAATGGAAACTAGAAACAGTAAAGCAGTTGCTATGGTGGGTAATATGCATTTTACTTGCATACTATGAATACGATTTTCCAGTAGAATAAATAAGAATGGAACTTAGCATTTATAGCTTATAATAATCTGATACTTTTTATTGTCCAGATAAGAACAAGTATAGGTACCTAGTAATTATTTTGGTCTTTACATATCTACTGTATTTCCATGAGAGACACGCAAGTTAGAGAGGTGACTTATTTAAAATTCAGAAAATTAGCTGCGTGTTGTCTTATGTAGAGATGCCAGTGCAGAAATATTCAGAAAATATATTTCACAATTAAATATGGTAAGGAATCCAGATTTTAGTTTCCAGAATGCCATATCAGAAGGATAGACTTACACATGGCCAGATTCTGACTTTCAGACATCTGATGTCTTAAACCTACAAAGAAAATTATAGTTTACTTTCTTGTGTTCTGTTGAACTCTTCTATAATTTATTTACCTGTGTTTTTAAATTTTATCAAATGTTGTATTTAGGCACCCAGGTGCTCCTGGATGTGCGACAGGTGCTGGGGGATCCCTCCTATATCCCCAAAGACCCCAGGGAGCTGTGTGGCCGCCTGTTCACTACCTGCTACATGGCGAGTGAAAACTCCTCCAAGGATACCTGCAAGCGTGCCAAGGATCTGGCAGGCCAGATTGGCAGGTAGGCCTCCCAGGGTAGCTCGGCTGTGGTGGGCCTAAGTCAGGAAAAAATGGACAGGATCTTTCAGTTCTAGTCAGCCGGTGTTTTTTTTGTTCTTTTCAGTGTTGAACTGGAATACTAATGTTTAATTAGTTGTAATTATTCCATCAGTTATACAGGGTAATGATTACCATGATTCCACTCAAAACGTGGCTTCATTAGCCCACAGCACATCTGTTCCTTGGGGCAGAAACACAGCAGTTTTCTTTAGTGCTGTGTTTGTGTACATTCCTCTGCTCTGAATTATGTGGGAGAATGCTTGGTTTTGTAGCTAAGAGTAACATGCTTTGAAATCAGTGGAAGGTAGCAGGAGGCTGCATCTCGGGTTAATTTTTGCTTTCAAGGTATGGCATTTACACATGTTCATACAAATGATTTTGTAGTAAATGTCTTTTGTTCATGTAGCACCCACATAAACTTGAACATCGACTTGGCAGTGAAGGCGATTCTGGGCATCTTCTCTCTGGTGACAGGGAAGTTCCCACAATTCCGAGCAAATGGGGGAAGTAGCAGGGAGAACCTAGCTCTGCAGAATGTACAGGTGTTGTAGACATAACCTTCTATATTAGCAATCACAATCTCTGACCTTACAAACAGCCAGTATTATCTGTTATGTAGTAATTGAAAAATTGAGACATATGCTCAAAAAAATGCAGTGAAACTTGGCTTTAAAAATCATCAGTGAAATGCTGTGGTATCCAGGCAAGCCCTCAAAGGTTTATTTTTAGCTGCCTGAAATAGCCCATATGTGAGGCATTTATTTCACTGACGCATTGGAGGAAGTGTAATGCAAAAGTAATATTCTAAACATCATGACAAAACAGAATAGCAGTGTTTTATAACTGTGTTGTAAGTTATAGCTTTTTCTCTATCAGGTACAAAGTCTCCATTCTCTTTCGGCTATATATATTACTGGTACCACTTTTTAGAAATAATATCAATAATTTAAACTAATGGCAGCTTAACCTAGTTCTCTCCCACAGGCGCGTATCAGGATGATTCTGGCCTATCTGTTTGCTCAGTTGAGTCTGTGGGCCCAGGGAAAACCAGGTGGACTTCTGGTTTTAGGGTCAGCTAATGTAGACGAGAGGTAAGAAATGTTAGTACAGCTAATATAGGGAATGGACAATAAAAATAAAATGGAGTTTCTGCTCCAAACTTTCACTCTTCCCACATTTGAATAGCTTAAAACACTCCAGATATATTGATTTAAAAACATGCTATTTATTGTCAATGAAGTATTATGTTGCAGTGAAATTGTCCCTTTTCCACCAAGTTAACAAGCAGAACAAAAAAGGCATAAATATTAATGAAAATATTTTATATGGTAATGCTAACCAAGGCATGAAATCAAAACAACTGTTTGCAGGACCTGGATAGTCTATAACTGCCCTCATTTGTCAACAGCCAAAACTTGGCAGTTCTCATGAGATTTTTGTCATTGTTTTTTGCAGGAGAAATTAAAAGAAATGTGCTGATCTGTGACAGGCCCATTCTTTTTGCTCTCCCTGCTTAGCAGATTTTTTCAGTGTAACAGAAACAGATTTATTCTATATTTTCAAAGTATCAATATATCTCATTCATATATGCAGCCTCCCTATATAGTTTTTCACTATCAGATTTTAAATGTGATTCATGAGGTTTCATTGGAATTATTTAATTTTTCTATCCCCAGCCTGACAGGGTACTTCACCAAGTATGACTGCTCCAGTGCAGACATAAACCCTATTGGTGGCATCAGTAAGGCTGATCTCAAGTGCTTCTTGCAGTATTGTGTTGACAATTTCAAGCTCACAGCACTGTGCAGGTGAGAGAAGGATGTTTATAAATTTCCTCCACCCCACTCCCACAGCACACTTCAGCACCTTAATGAGCCTTATATTTCATTGCCTTAGTCACTATAGTGCCTGCTGCTACAGTGTCCTGGTGTTTGAATGTCAAATACTGTAACTCACTCCTACTATAAAAAGCCTCTCGGGCCCTTCCATCATTGGCTTTTGTCCTGGACTTCACAGCATCATAGCTGCTCCTCCCACTGCAGAACTGGAACCACTGTGTGATGGCCACATCTGCCAAACTGATGAAGTAAGCCTACCCCATTGGAGGGCTGTTGTCTTCAAATGCTTTCAGATACAGTTATAGTACTTTTAAGTACATTAAATACAAGTAGACCTGAACTGATGGTCTGTTGTAAGACAGCAACGCTGTAATTTCTACAGAGCTGTCATGAACTCACTTGTTGAAATGTGATACTGTGTTTTGTTTACTGTCTTCCCCAAAGGCTGTTTTGTGTTGGCATGTTATTATGGACTGAAATTAGTTTTAAGTGTGTTGTGTAGTGATTTAAACTGTAATGAAATTAACTCCCCTATCTGCCTTGAGCCAGTCTGATATGGGGATGACCTACACAGAGTTGTCTTTGATTGGTCGGCTGAGGAAGATTTCTAAGTGTGGCCCGTATAGCATGTTCTGCAAGCTGATTCACATGTGGAGGGAAATGTATTCCCCATCAAAGGTCAGTTGACTTAAACCTCCCAGTCCAACATACCATCGCAAGATCTTCCCACATTTAAATTACATTACTTAATATAAGCAAGGCCATCTTACACTATTGAAGTGGGTTTACAGGTTAATATGACAATCAATTTGTAAGTGAAGACAATAAGCCTAACCAGGCAGCCCAGGGCATTAGGCTGGATACACCCTGTACAGAATGCCAGTCCATCACAGAGCATATGCACACAGACAAACTCTATGGGCAAATTTAGAGATACCAGTTAAGAGTTATGGTTTCTTTGTGGAGAACATGCACACTCCATGCATAGACCAGAGGTGGGATATGACCCCTCAACCCTGGCGGTATGAGGCAACAGTGCGACCCATGAAGCCATTGGTCCATCTATGACTTAATAGATGAAAAAAATGCTTACTCAGTGAATTTTTAAAGTTACCTTACCTTCATGTAAGTGCTACTGTACTGAATGTTTTTAAAGGTTTAATTTTTGAATTATATGATTGCTACTAAATGCGTAAATAGAATTTTCAGAAAACCTGTAACTGCGGTAACTCGAGACATACGACAATAACCACTGTATACCCAAAAAAACACATCTAACTGATGTGCAAATAGTGAAAATGCTGTTTTATCTTCCTGAAGGGCTATGAGACTGTTCACTTATTGTTCCCTCTATTCATTTGACAAAATGATTTGTAGTAGATAAGCATGCCCGCCTGGTCAGTTAAAAGTACTCGCCAACAGACGGCCTTGTCAGAAGCTATGAAATGCCACATTAGAGAATGTCCTGACAGTGCTGGATCTGCTCTCGAACAAATGGCAAGATTGGATTCCTGACTCTCAAAGTTGATTTTGCCAGCCATTATCAATAATATTTGCGGTGTTACTGTAGCCTCTGAATAGTTTTATTTCTCTTGTTGAGTGGTTTAATATGATTAAATTTGCCACTAACATTCACTAGGTAACTAGTTTCTCAGAAGGTACATTAGGTATCTGGCTTTAAGTTGGATCAAAGTTTATCAGTTACTACCAAGTTAAGATAGTCTCCTTCCTTCTATCCTTATTGAGAGGAGAAATTCTGAAACTCAGTAGCAGTGATTTTATTGCGTAACCAGGTAGTCAATGAATAACCCATTTTGAGAAACAAATCATTTATAATAATATCTTCTGGAATATACTATTTGTTTATAGAGGATAGACTATTTCCTCATCTTGTCGTACCCTTCAGTGGTACACTAAAAAGTATTGTATAATATTCTGAATTTACATAAGACAGAAATAGCCTTTATTTCCAAACCATCACCACTAGTTACATTAGTCAAAACTTCCATTGAAATTTTCACATCAGTTTATAATTTGCAACTATTTTATTCCCAATGCTCTTTTATATTTTGTCAAATGTAAACTCATATATAGGACATCCTTTTTATAATCTGTCATCTCATCAAAGTAGTGCTGCACACAGCACACTATTCATGCGAGCATAAACTATGATGCGCACTGTGCAAGAGTCTGTGCCGATCGAGCTCCACATTAGAACACTAATGTTCAACAAAGTCATGGTTTTTTTAGTGTTATCTAAAATGTGTGCATTTTTTTCAGTTGTAGTTACGAATTTTTAAATATTAGATTTGTTTAAATAAATTATAAATGAGAAGGAAAAAATAATCTTCCTTAGTCTAAATATCGACATTGGCCACTGAAAAAACCCATATTGATTGATCACTGGTAGTAGATACTGTCACTTGATTTTTTTGCTTTCAGATTGCAACAAAAGTGAAGCACTTCTTCAGGATGTACTCTGCTAACAGACACAAGATGACAACACTGACCCCATCTTACCATGCTGAAAATTACAGTCCTGATGACAATCGCTTTGACCTCAGACCTTTCCTGTACAACACACTTTGGTCCAGACAGTTTAGATGCATTGATGATCAGGTAAAATGTGGTGATATTTGGTTATCTAAAGCTGAAGCATTCCTACAGCTTGGAGATTTGTGTGAATGTCATAACTAAAAGTTTTGCTGAACATTTTTAAATGAAAAATCAATGGCTACTATCCAGTGTACTAGAAAATGTTCATGTACTTTTAAGCCTTTTTGTAAAACACGTGGTATAAACACATTTTGAAATAATCTCACCATTAAAGAGGGAAGAATTGAAGACTGCATGGATTAAAAACGATTGTAATTTAAAAATGTCCTTAACAGGTTTCTCAGATGGAGTCTGAAAATGAGCAATAACAAGAAGACCACTAAATGATGCTTTACTCCACATCCAAATTCAGGAGTTTCTGCGTCTTTACCTTTAGCTGGTCCTTTAGCAATGGTGTGCCTAGGAGAAAAGTTCATAATACAAGAATGTATATATTTAATGTTACCATATTGACTTGCATATTAACACTTTTGTTTTATCCATCCTACTCTTGTGTCCTGTCCTAGAAAAAAGGACTGATGAAATTAGTCTAGAGCTGTTTACTTTATAATCACAAGTCATGAACTGTACAACTCCAGTTTGGATTATATTTCAACGGTATGGAAAATTCAAATAAAAACAGAAAGCAGTGATGTCTTTGTAATATGTGCAGAATGTGGTTCTGCATTGTCTTGCAGAAATATATATGGGTGTCCATGGAAGAGATGTTGCTTCTGGGCACTGTTAACATACCGCTTCCTGTTTGCACAGTACAGTTGTAACCAGAATTTGTGGAAATAACTGTGTATTGCGTTGCATGATAAAGGTTTGCCAAAGTACGCCCATGTGGTTACATCACTTCTTGATAAATGACAGTTCCTGATGCAGTGCCCTTAGGAATCAGAGATTACAGGCAGTCAGCTAAGACTTGCTCCCTTTCCCTCTAAGCACTGAAATTTCTCCAGAATCTTTTAATTATATTATGCACTGTTGAGGATGAAATATCCAAATCCCTTCTGATCTGTCTTTGAAAAACAGGTTTTTAACTTTTCAATGACTGGTTCACACATTTGTGAGCAAACTTGATCCTCAGCCCATATTTGCTTCTAAAGAACTAGGCCTTTCCTGGATGCATCTTTTATACCAAAGCATGATTACAATCACCTGTTGAATATCACCTGTGTCAAATGACATCATTGTTTTCTTCATTTCATTATTGGCAGAGATTGCCCCATCCCAATTTCTTTTGAAATGTGTTGTAGACCCTCAGTGGTAAGTAAATTTACAAAAAAATGAAGACCAGACTAAAGTGTCTTGCTTATATACTGTTTGTAATGGATTACAAGTCAAAGTGAATGTAGAATTTACAGCTTTCTGTTATTTGCATTTTCCATAATGTCCCAACTTTTTTCAAGTTGGGGTTGTATTAGTACTAAATTATATTAAAGTGCATGTGTATAATCTACTTTAGTAAATTGTAAGTGTACTGACACCTGCCACTTAAAAAATTAAATGTAACTAAGGTACATTACCATGAATTATATACTGTATATTGACCCAAAATACAACTGTTTCCTTAAGTGAGACACGTTAGTAAGCTAAATTGCTCTAGTCTGTGAAATGAATCATCAGCATTAGCTGCGTGACTCAGATGTCAGATAATATGGGTGACTTTTGTACTATGGTTTGTGAACGTACAACCCATAGGAGCAGGAGTTTGTATTTAACGCTGGGTATTGTTAATTTCGACGTCTTGTGTGAAATACCTTGAATAATGGACAGCCCAATGAGACTTAAGGTGATTCTTGTGTAACCACATGCGAAATGCCTATAATAATTGTACAATGTGGGATCCGTGTTACCAAAGAACTTCTCAGCAAATAATTGCCCTTGTAATGTATTTTATTGTGCAAATATATTCCGAAACTGAAGCAAACAAAACCAAGACGAGACATAATGCATTTTCACGTTTTCGGTATTGTTCTTTTAAAAATTTGCAAGTGTGGTGTTTGTCCTGTTCAGCTTTATTGCAGAGTCGAAATTTACATACAGTCGATCAGTACCTACTTTGATGGTGCCGTATGTCGTCAGTTTTTTTTAACAGCGTGGAAGTTGTCATAAGTCACAAGATCGTGTCGTTTTAAGTCCGGCTGTGTATCCTCTATAGTAATTTATACTAATCTTATCTGTTATCGCACAATATCTGGTTTAGCAGCTTACAATACGAAATGGATTTTTGACACAGAACGGCGCCGTGACTTAAGTCTCCGACAGGCAAGTACATGTAGTGCTAGCGTTTCCTGATCTGTCGTAAGATGGTTTGTGCGATAAAGATTTATTTACCTTAACACGGTGTTTGAAACGCAGCAATCACCTGAAAAAACGAAGTGTCTTACTGTTGTTTTCCCTCCGAATTAAAAGGGAAGCCTTTCGGCTCAGAATTCCCCCTGTGCTCTAACTTCTTGAAAACCGTCCTAGGGAGACCTTTTTCGACTTTAGTCATTAATTCAAGAACAACTTTCATGGAAGATCAACCTTTGTTAAATAGAAATTCAGTGGATTATGGTTGTCACCTTACCAGTAGTCACAGTAACAGAGAAGCACCAAAAGCAAGACGCCTGTCTTACTCTGTGACCAGCGATTCCTGTTGTATTGGAGGTGGTAAGTGAATTCGCCAGCTACCGGTTACGACAAATTGTTTTTGGAAGTGTTATTGAAGCACATTCTTGTAACCGAAGCACATACAGGTACATATATTTACAAACATGTGCCTTAATGCGAGATTAAATGAATGATACCTATGCGGAAAATGTATTTGTGTGCTTGCGATTCAATGTCATTGTAATTTTGAATGCCAGGGCACAGCGGTATTCCCAAACTGCCGGCCTGTACGATTTAACAACTGTGCCTGGCACTGCCTCTTATGGCTGTAGCAGCACTAATCCGAAAGTATTCTAATTGTAAGTAAATATCCTGGTAAAGTTTCTATAACCCAGCGAATGCTGGCATACATCTTGTTTGAGCAAAAATGGACAGGTTTATGGCTTTTTTTTGTGGTGATGGTAAGTTACTAGGGAAGTAGATGAGAGAAATGTATCGTCATGTTCCATTGTGGTCAGCTATATTATAATTCTTAAATGTA
Organism: Gymnarchus niloticus; assembly: GCA_009936485.2. Lineage (NCBI taxonomy): Eukaryota > Metazoa > Chordata > Actinopteri > Osteoglossiformes > Gymnarchidae > Gymnarchus > Gymnarchus niloticus. Next base: position 2,595,477 of record JAACJT020000007.1, read on the forward strand.
TGTGACTATGTGTTCAATCTGTCAGCTGTGCTGCGATCGAACTTAACTCGCTTGCCAGCACTGGTAACGTCACGACTCTCAACTTTAATTTTAAGAATGGGATTTTGTAAGTAATGGAAAAATTACGGGGAAACTGTGAGAGGTTAAATTAATGTGTCTGAGGTTTAAACAAAAACGATGATGGTTCTATGTCTCAACTACACAACCTTGCAATTCATATAAAATATTCGGAACAAACATATTGTAGCGTCTCTAATTAATTAAACCACGAGCCAGTCCGTGATGTCGTCCTTCGCAGGATGCTTTATTAATAACAATTGTGCAACTGCACGACAAAAAGGCAGTAATAATAATGCGACTGTTCACCACTAAAACCCACAGACCAGAAGCAAACAGAGTCAGTTTCCCCCAACGTGACCTCCTTACATAGCCTGGCTATAGCCCCACCCGTCCACACTCATTAGCCAATGAAAGTTTCAAACCTCCCCTCGTAAGTTCAACCCATGCCCGTATTAACTGTAAAACACCGAACAATACCAGAGCACAGGATTCCAACTTCCAATACAAAACCCTAGGTTATTACAATATAAATGCAACTCACCTATTTAAAAAAATATTGAAAAGAATTTAATAAAAGGAAATCTGACAACCTGGAACAGAACACCCATTAGTTTCCAGCATGACCACCGTTTGCCTGTCATAACGTAACAGCTCCTTCATGTAGAGTTCATCAGATTGTTGACTCTGGGCTGATTATGGTGGATAAATGGTACCAAAATCACAAGTGTTCCATTTATGTTTTGGCTCAAATATCGACATGTTTAAAAACAATTCCCCATCTAGAAGAGTGGTTCCCAACCTAAAGTATCTTGTGGCCCACCCAGACAAGCCCAAAGACCTTTGCAGCCCATCAATAAAATGAATTACAACTGGCCTGAGGTCTCATTTATAAATCTTTGCGTGGATTCCACCATGAAACGTGTATGCCAAAAGCAAAAAATTAAAAGTACAGCAATATAACATAAAACCTGGCACACGCACATTTGCATGCAATTTTCTCTTTATAAATCAGAATCTTGTAAACATGCATACATGAATGAGCCTAAGAGGCTGCTCAGTTGCTGTGCCCAAATCACCATAAATATTTATTTATGGTACAAAACAGAGGCTATACAAACCTTAAAGGCAACGATACAGTTGCTGCAATAAAGAAAGGCAACATGTTATCAACAGTAAAACTGTGTAACAAAAGCATGCATTTAACTATATTTCAAAAAATAGGATAAATAAAACAGAATAAATAATAAGCACAATAAAAAAATAACATCTCTTGGGGGTCATATTCCATCAGTGACAACTGATCAAAATAAAGATAGAGCTTTTTTTTTTTTTTGCTTTGGTAAAGACTTGTATAACAAATTAAGACCATTCTTCCAAGTAAATTTAATTGGGGCATAGCATGAAAAGATCAACACTTGTGAATAAAATCTTTGCACAATATTTCCAGAACGTTAACTGAAAAATCACATTTTTTCCTCCGCCAAATAACCAATAGTCACTGCAACAGAATTTCCTGCTCATATAATATGCAAATAAAGCCCTTCTGTTTCATAAGTCTGACGATGCTGTGAGCTCAACAGAACGCACAATACCTGAAATAAAGAAGTGATTGTGATGGAGAAAATCATATATTTCACCTACATCCACACAGCAGCTCGTTAATTTAGCTGTTCTCAGGGGAACTACAGGTTGGTTTAGAGGTTATTTTCCTCTAAACAGTTTTTCTTAGATACAGATATATCTCACTCCTTTAGGAAAAACATATGTACTTTGGCTGCTGCTTGTGATTTTCTTCTTTAATGTCTGTCGCAATAGACATCCTAATAATCATTTGCAGAAGTTGTGAAATATCTCTTTCTTTGTCCACCGGTATCTTGTCTATAAAGTTAATAAACTTGCCTGTTGATTCTCAATATATGGGAAGCAACCGGGATGTATTTTTAGCTCGCGATACAGAAATGATGTTGATCACATCACCAGTACATGATTGCTTGCTGTATTGTTGAACTAATGAATATTGATTTGTTTGTTAATTAACTATCTTTGATTAACTTGATTTTCCATGGCAGTTTGTTGAACCTCGTTGATTTCCACCATGTAGAAGGAAAGAAATAACTCTCTGCGTAGAGGGCCAGTGTGACTGCAGCTGGTGGGGGCACTGTCAAACTTTGACATATTGTATGTATAGCATCTATAAAAGAGGATGCTTTATTATGTGGTGGTCTGCCGGAACAATTGGGAGATACTGATGTGGTATGTGAAATGCCTGCAAAACAACCAGATAAAGGTACTTCACTTTTGAGTAAAAGACGCAAAAAACCACACATTAACCAAAACCTAATGACCAAACAATGTAGCCTACTGCTTTGATCTTTGTAAAATAAACACCTCTCTTTTTCATTGGTAGTCATCGTTGAACTTGTTTTGAGTGTAGTGTAGCGTTTGGCCTACACAAATAAATGGAAACTCAATAAATCCCACTTATTTTTTAGACTTACTGTTTTTCATGACGTCTTGGAAATATGAATTAGTGGCATGCTCGCAGTCATTTAGCTGGTTAACCTGCATTACCCTGCTTTACAATCGGTGTTGTCTTTTCCCGATTTATTCAAAAAGTTGTGTACCGCATACTCGTGCACTTGAGCTGCCACAAATATATGCCTGTTTTCTGTCTATTTTTTGATAAATCTTACGTAGGAAGTTGCATACGCACATTTTCAGCTCATTTTTGTGCATATGCAACATTGATAAATGAGGCCCTTCAAGCTATCGTATAAAACCAGGTCTAATCATCCTTTTTTCTAAATTCAGATCCGGAGCGAAATGAAAACCTAACAAAATTAATTATTCTAATTGATTGCTGCAAGTTTAGGTTAAAGTATTGTAGCATTTGAGTGCTCAGGCCAGAGAGAGACTTAAAGATTAACACAACTTTACTGGGTGATTGTTTTCCTGACAACCATGCCAAAACAACAAAGAACGAATAACAGATACATAGGTAATACACATACGTATATTGTTACACAGGTAATACAGCTAACACAGATCTCCAGTAGTTGCAATGTCGTATGTTTCCAACTCCAGTCTCGAACACCCCACCAACTGCAGTTAACCCCAATAATGCATGACATTCAGTCATCTTTTCCACCACTCATTGGAGACTCAGTTCTTAGCACCCTCCAGCGAGTGGCAGAAACTGGCAGGAGGACAGCCCCTCCCCCAGAAGTGCAGGTAAAACTCGGAACACATAAATGCCAACTATTAACTTACAGTATTTCCTGACGCTTCTCACGAGGAGGAATTTAAAACAAACTGTCATATTTTGTCATATTTATTTTATAAATTACTGTGTATGTGTTTTGTCAATATTTGTGTAAATACACGTTGTATTTTATCATACGCAAGTGCCAGAAATATTTTGGGGGGGAACAAACTCAGAATCTCCCCCCTGCCATGGCATGCTTTTGGTGGCAACTGTATTCATTTCAGCAAAAAAATCACTTGATATACAGAAACAAAGAAACAAAGGTTGAGTTAAATATAATTAACCTAAATCAATACTTTGATAAGCTCCAAGTTAAAAGGAAGTTTCAATTGTGTAAAAATCCTGCCACTTTGTTCTGGGCTTGCCACACTTCTGTTATATAACAGAAAAAGTGCAATATCCTGCAGTGTTGCTTAACTTAATACTGGTCTCAAGCATGTATAAATTTAAACTGATAGTAAATGGACTTGTGTACTTTCTTAAAATAGCGCATTACAATAATCCAGCCTGTTACACACGTGTGCATTAGTTGAGTATTGAGACATTGCCTAACAGTATTCTGCAACCTTAAGAAGCATGAATTTGATCCTGGATCAGCATGTGATTTGAATGAGAGACGAGTGTGTAAGATGATGCCCAAATTACAGGGCAAACTTTATTTCTGTAGTTTGGGACGGTATTTGGAAACAGTTAAAGAGGAGGGAAGCAGCAAAATCCATAGAAATAATTCAATTAAGGATTTGTGAGAGCAAAATGGTAACGAACTGGAGAATAATTCTAAAATGTAAAGTTCATTTTAAAACACTTTAAATATGCTGTATACGCATACATACATACTGTACACTTCACAATAACTATATATACCTGAAGAGGGAAACTGTCTTTAATATTTTATAAAACAAAACAGAATACTGGAATTAATAAATGGTTCTACAGTGACACTGAAAGATTATGCCAAACTTTCTAAATAACTCCAGAAATAAGTTAGCTTCATCCTGGTATGATGGCTGCGCTGTCTGTGTTTTTATTGCGGAATGTTTACATCATACCTCAGGGGATGGGATTAGTGGGAATGTATATCATGCTTTAGAGTTCAATAGTCCAGATTCTAAGAAGTTCATTGTTTGGAAATGGCTCTGTAGCATGGCCAGACTTCTAAAGTCGATTTTATCTCATCACCAAGATGATGAAGACCTTAACATTCAACAAGCTGTTGTATTCATTGAAGATGCCATACAGGTAAGTGTGTCTTTATACCTTTTGTTTTCAGTATTTTTGTTTATTCTACATTATTTCTGAAATAAGTATTTGTTAATAGTATCGGTCGATCAACCATCGTGTGGATTCAAGATCATTGCACTTCTACCGATGGTACTATTCCCAGCTCTGCCAGTGGTAAGATTAAACTATGATCAGTATTTACAAAATGATTTTCCTCAGGTATTCTCCAGTTTTTACAAGAAAGCATGACAGTGTATTTTTTTCCTCCTGTAATGCAGTCCTACATTAGCTTCCTAAAGCAAATGACAAACTGCCGTCTCCATCTTTGTTGTGATGTGTCAGTGAAGGTGCTTTTTGGTTCTGCCTTCTCTATGTATAGGGGTCTTGGTTTGGCCATCACAGTGATCCTCTGCTTGGCATTCATAGAGAAACCCTCTTCCCTGTCTGTCACATCTGACTTGCGATATAAGAAACCCCCCTGGGAGCCCCCATGTGGCTTGACTGAGTGCATTGAGGTTGTGTGTCTCATCATCTTTGCTGTTGACCTGTCTCTGAAGGTATCTGTTCAAGGAAATAAGAAAACTAATTACATTGTATTTGGAAAGGTCATTGTCACACTTTTGGAATTTCAGTGTCAAACACAAAGGAATTAAAATATTTTGTCTTTGGTAATTATGCAGAGGTGTTTCACATAACACTTAAAATGGAAAACTGCATTTAAATAAATATTTAAATTATCTAAACATTCTACTTTGTAGGATGGTAGTTTAAGCAAATAAACTCAATTTAGATAACTGATAAAAATAAAAAACAAAAACAGGAAAATGGAAAAATAAAATTAATGGTATGAAATGTCTGTTGTTCCTCATTTTTAGTATCATATGCTACTAAAGGGCAAAATAAATGAACCCACTGTACCTCTGGCATTTTTAAAATGGCAGATTCATACACTGGATAAGCAAATGCAGGATGGATGGTTGGAAGGAAGACATGCATTTAAATTGAAGTTTAGGATAGATTATTTAGAAAAGAGAATTGATGTTGAGCACACCCCGGGGAATAGTGGTTTGAATACTGCTTTTGCCTTGTGTGTGTTTATGTTATGGCATCTTAACCAGGGTATACCCCTGCCTGGTGTCCAGTGTTCCATAGGAATAATAATAAAAATATGTTATCCTATATTTTTTTCCTGCTTATTTGATGTTCTATAAATAATAGACCAAGAAATTTTTGGCCACTTTATTAGGATAATACGCTTGTTAATGCAAACAGTCTGGTCATCCAAACAGCAAATCATGAGGGTAAATTTGAATATATACAGCATGCAAACAAGGTCAAGTAGTTCACTTGCAGTGTGGCTAAGCATTAGAATGGCTAAGACACATGAGCTAAGTGATTTTAAATGTGTTTGCACTGTTGGTGCCAGAAGTGGTAGTTCCAGCATCTCAGGAAGTCATCCTCCTGGGATTTTTCCATACTAGGGTCTAGAGTTCACAGTGCAATATTCAATAAACATCCAGTCAGTAGCAGATTTTTTTTTTCCCTGAAAACACCTTGATAATGATTGAGTTCAGAGGAGATTAGTTAGACTTAAATAAAGGTAAAAGGCAACAAAGTTTCTTTCTCTCGAGGGAGTTTTTCCTTGCCACTGTCACTTTTGGCTTACTCTCTGGGGACTGTGGGCCTGGGACGATGTAAAGCGCTTTGTGACAGTGCTTCTTGTTAAAGGTGCTATATAAACAAAATTAAATTGAATTGAACTGAATTTAATTGAATTGAACATGAAAGGCAAAAAAACAGCTCTATGCAATAGTTGTGTGCAGACAGGTCTCTCTGAAATAGTCAACTGCTGACGTGGTTCTGGAGACAAAATAGCATGCTACCTGGTACTACTACACACTGATCAAGTGGCCACTAAGTATAAATCTGCATGTAATTAGAATTAGAAGCCTTTTATTGTCAATATACCATGTATAACGAAATTGCAAAACAGCTACCCCTTCAGATGCAACGAAGAACAAACATTCAATCATTTACACAGTCACTATAAAAAGTACTGCATATAAAAATTACTGAAGAAAAAGTATAAAAAATACTAATGTTTAGCAATTTAATACAATTAGTAAGATAATTCGGTATTACTAAGCTACAAAGACAGTATTGCTAGGCAAAGAAATATAACTCGTGATGCAAGTATTACATAGTTAATTACTAATAATATGAATATTGCACAGAGAATTACTAATAATGTAAAATATTGCACATAGAGCAATTATTGCTCATCCATAGAAAAGTTGAGTGGGGAGGGGGAGGGGAGAGAGAAAGAAAAAAGAAAGAAGAGAGAGAGAGACAGAAAGAGACAGAGACACAGAAGGAGATGGCCAGGGCATATTGAAGTTCAATGTTGTTATGGCTCTGGGAAAGAAAATATCCCTGAGTCTGCTCGTCCTAGATTTGATGAACCTTTAATGCCTACCAGAGGGCAACAGGTCAAACAGATAAAAACCAGAATGTGAGGGGTCCTTCAAAATGTTGTTTGCTCTGCCTCGGCAGTGGGAAATGTACAAGTCTTGTAGGGAGGGCAGAGAGCAGCCGACAATCTTCTGAGCTGCGTTAATGATATGCTGAAGCCCCCTCCTCTCCAGTGCAGCTCCTTTACCACACTGTGATACAGTATGTCAGCACGCTTTTTATAGAAAAGCGGTAAAAGATCACCAGCAGCTTTTGACCCAGGTCATTCCTCCTAAGCACTCTCAAGAAGTATAACCACGGTGCATTGCCATTGTGATCACTGCAATTGGTCAGGACTGAGATTTTGTTAGTCTTCTGCATTCCTTTCTGGCGGTGTCTGCTTGTCATATCAGCCAAACTCCAGCAGCACTGCCAACATTAAGAATCCGGGGAACTAAACTGTTTCTGCCCAATGGCTAATGTACTTTAAGGTCATACATTACCATCACGTGGTTTAAGTAGAATAAACACAAATATTAACACCACTAAATACTGACTTGGAGATCCCATACTTGTAGGGATATATAGAACATAAAACAAAAATTCTTATTTCCAGATTCCCCTGGTCCCTTCATATCTGTTTATATAGCTGTTGGAATTTAGCAGCTTCTTCCCCTGCATGATCATGTTCTTCTGGATGACTGAATTCTGAAATATTTGCTGTTTGTAGGAGCAGGCTGTCTATTTGCATTAACGTAATGCATACTTTAAGGAAGTATACATAATAAAGTCACCACTGGGTATATGTCTGCAAAATTAATTGTGATGTCATTACTGTATCGCTAGAGTTATCTTATAGGATGGGAGGAGTTCCAGAAGAACAAGTGGCTAATTGGGTACACCATAGTCATTGGAATATCTGTCATAGATTGGACATTATCAGTCAGCATGAGCTGTCATGAGGTAAGGAGGAATCATTTCATTTTAGCTTGTGAAACTTCATGTTATAACATGTCATGGCATTAAATTGCAGGCCTTTTGAAACAGAATCTAACAAAACTACTGAATTTGAGATGACAATATGCAGTCATTACTTTTATATATTCAGGTCATATATAATACCTACATGGATTGGTAGATGTATTGTGAATGCATATTGTGAATTACAAGGCAATGTTGTAATATTTTGATAAATATGAAATTTGAATTATAGGCTTTGAAGATCAGACGAATTTTTCGGCCATTCTTTCTCCTTCAAAACTCATCACTCATGAAAAAGACCTTAAAATGCATTAAAAGAACACTTCCAGAAATCACAAGGTAATATTACTTTACTTATAATCAGAAAATGACCATAGCTAGCAAGTAACACCCCAGAATATAGTCCATGCTGAAATTTCCTGTTTATGCTCTGCACTGCCTGGATTTTTAAATCCAGGCTAAAAACCCTTTGTTTAGTTTAGCTTACAGAGACACTGGCTGTAGGTGGTTACTCACATGCCAGTTAGGCTTATAGTCTAGAGGTAGAGCTGGGTGGGGATACCTAACCAGCCCCTCAACCTGATTACCTGCCTATCTGTACTCTTCCATCCTCTGCCTGTGTGTACCACATACTATATTATATGAACTTGTACTACTCCAGTGCTGGCCAGACGATGATGGGCCTCCCCATGGAGTCTGATTTCTCCCAAGACTTCTTACTCTCTATAAGGGAGTTTTTCCTTGCTACTGTCACTTTAGGCTTACTCTCTGAGGACCTTGGGCCCAGAGCTCCGTAAAGTGTCTTTTGACTGTGCTCCTTGTTAAAAATACTATATAAATAAAATTGGATTCACCCTCTTCAGTGCCCAGGGTATTTTTTAAAAGCAGGCAGTACATACTAAGTGACCCAATACATATTTGTGTACTTTCCCAGTGTGATCCTGCTCCTTGCTCTTCACCTGTGCTTGTTCACCATGTTTGGAATGTTGATCTTTGCCAAGGGAGAGGTATGACATTTACTTCATTAAGTTCTGCTCTATATCCCCATTCTGAGAGGCTGCACATTTCACAATCCTTGTTACCAAGCAAACAGATTAAGTGATTAAGTAATTTTATAACTGTTGAATCTATTTTTAACCTAGGATCCCAAGGACAATGGAGAATGGGAAGCATATTTCCACAATTTACCTCAGTCCCTAACATCCTTGCTGGTGCTTCTTACCACTGCAAATAATCCAGATGGTAGGTAAATTTTCTTAGGGTCAGAAAGTTTCATATTTAAGCATTTCATAAAATATGTTGCATACGTTTATTGTTACAAATTCAGTACAAAGGGTACATATCAATTACATCTTAAAGCACACATTGTGCATTTATGTACAGTAAGATCTTGAATTCATGACTCAGTGCCTTGATGAAGTCATCTTACATATCTGGAGCTCAGCACAAGGACCCCTTGAACAAGCTTCTAGTCCATCACAAAACACACACTCACACCATAGGCAGGTTAGGGGCACCAGAGCAAACCTGTGCAACCACAGAGAGAACATAGCAGCTCCACACACAAACACAGACATTGTAATCAAGCCCACAACCCTGAAGGTATGGGGATTGAGTGCTACCTACTGAGTCACTGTACCACTGTTTATAACTTTCTCTTTATGAACCAGTAATGCTACCAGCTTATTCCTTAAACCGAGGATATGCCGTCTTCTTCATCCTCTTCAGTGGCTTTGGTAAGTACTGATTATACCATACTGTAGAATGAAGTCATGAGTTTTTCAGAGTTTTTCAGAGTTTTTACCTCAGGAGCTGAAAGTGCTATAATCCCACTTGAAATTTTGGGAGCATGAAAGTGTGTGAATATAGTCTAATTTAAGGAATATCACAAAACTGTTAGGTGTGTTGTAAATATACTGAACAAAGCAATAAATTCAACAATCAACTATTTCAAAGATTTTATGTAAAAGAACTTAATATAAATAAATGGAAATTTGACAACTGAAATGGATAGATGGAGGCCCCTTGGTCAGATTCAACAACAACGTGGATAGTGAACAGAACTCGCACATTAATATCTAGTATAACCACCCTTTTCCTGTCATAATGTGACACATCTCCTTCACATAGAGTTGATCAGGTTGTTGATGGTGGCCAGTGGAAAGTTGTCCCATTCTTCTGCTATAAATGTACATGGATGTCTGATTTTGGTGTGAGTTAGAACAAGTTATTGTATCAGCTGATCGAGAGCATACCACAGATGCTCGATGGCTGACATGTCTGGTGAATATGCAGGCCATGTGTGTATAGATGGCTACAGCGTGCAGATGTGCACTGTCATGCTAAATAGCAAAATGATGGCGGTGGATGACTGGGACCAAGACCAGTTTTGCGTTTATATTTTTGTTCAGTTAACCTTTTAAAATGATAAACTTGCATTAGCAAAGAACATTCCATTGGAACACAGTTGTTGCTGATAATGGGCCTCAGTACATCTATGCAGATATTCCATTTAAAAAACAGCAGTGCCCAGCTATAATATTCATTTACAAGATTGAAATGTCTACACTGTATTTCTGATAAATCTGATGTTATTTTAATGGGCAAAAAACTTGCTTTTCTTTCAAAAACAAGGAAATTTCTAAGTGACCCCAAACTTTTGAATGGTAGTGTATGTCATGTTATAGATTAAATATTTGCAAATGACATTTTTATGCATTTTTTGAGAACAGTATTTTTTATTTTTATATTCTGCAAGTTATCACACAAGTTATCTTTCTCACTTTTTTAGGAACCTACTTCTTAATGAATCTTCTAACTGCTGTCATATACAACCAGTTCAGAGGATACTTACTGGTGAGCCTGGGATTGGTTTCATGTTATGAACCTTTTTTTTCTATTTAAGAAATCAGTTTTTTATTATTATTTTAATACATCAGCCTGGAACAATCAGACACATCAATATAATGCATCCGTTTTCCTTTTCCCAATCAGTGCAGGTTCACAGTAAGCTTGGAGTCTATCCCAGGAAATACAGGGCAGGTGGCGCCAATCAGTCATAGCACACACACTTAGGACAACTGAGAGAAACCAATTTACCTAACCACATGTGTCTGAACTGTGGAAGGAAATCCATGCAAACTCGGCCTGCATTCACAGCATAATGAGAGGGAGTCAACCCACCAATCTAGGAGGTTCTCTGAACAATGCTACTGATTGAGCCATAATACGTGGATGAATCATCTTAAATGGAATGTAAAAACCGTATCTCTCAATGGCAGATGTCAAGATATTCTGCACATACAGGTGTTCAAGCCATCTCATTTATTATTTGAATTGACTGGACTTGCTTTGATTTTCCAGTCTTTTTAACCAGTATTGTTGGTAATTATTAGAAGCTTCATTCTCTATCAGTGGTGCATCTACAGGTGGCACGGGGTAGCAGCTGCCACCCCATTGATGAGGCCTGCCACCTTGGCTGCCACCCCAGGTTTTCTTCCTGTTGTAACAAAAGAACTAGAGAAGGGCATACATACCCCCACCTCATCTTCCGGGGCTACCACCCTGGCAAAATTCCCTGCCACTTTATTTAAATATTTCTATATCCAGCATTGATCTGCAGTTAATATTACCAGTTTTGTACTCTGTGTTCTCACAAATGATCAAATTATGGGAATATATTTTATTAAAATAGCTGTGTATTTGCTAAGTTTGGTGAATGCAATTAAAAAATTGTAACCAGTCCTAAAATAACACATTTCATAACTTAATTTATTTATTGTTTCTACTTTTATTTCTCCTAAGGAAGTCTGTCTATATTGAAAACTGGCATGGTCAGTGCTATGAAACAGCAAAATAGCACATCAAAAAACCACGTGTTATAAACTTCAGTAACTTCTTATTTACCAGACCAATAAGTTGAAATGTACCTTGTATATAATCTTAGACACAGTAAAAATGAGCCCTTTAACATATCCATGAATTTATGTTGTGGTCTGAAGTTATGCATTGACATTTTTTGACCCAGACAAATATTGTCCATTCATTTCACAGATGTCTATCCAGGCATCCATACTGAGGAGACGACTAGGCATCAGGGCAGCCTTCGAGGTCATGTGTCAAGGCCAGGCCAGAATACACATTCAAGAACCTGTGTAAGTCTTGTTACATGTAATTTTGATCATTGCTAGGTAACGCTAGGGTGTTCAGTTTACTTTGATTGTTTGCATAAACATGAAAAATTACTTATTCTGAAATAATTAAAAAGTAAATCTACAATTATAATTTCACAAAAACCTACACCAAAGCCTACATTGTCTTTCCATTTGTAGTTAGATTTTTAAAAATAATATTTTGATTGCATTGTATTTGATTGGCTTTAAACAAAAGCATCTGATAACATCTGATGGGTATCACACGAGAGTAGACCTACTGTAGAATTGAATTTCGCACGAAGCAGCTTTCTTTTGGTTTAATTTGGATTCCCGTTTGCATTTTGAAACAAACTCACTATTGACGATTATGTTTTCTTTCAATTATACTGTAAGTGGAGCAATTAGTTTTTCTGATTTTTTAACATATGTTGTGAGAACAGGATAATGCCCCAGTGGTTCAGTGGGGAACATCAAAATGTTGAAGTAGTTCATACAAATAAATATTCTGTGTCAAGCTGGTGCAGTCTGTGTGATTTGCATAGGGCTACCCTCTGGGGTTTGAGATTTGAAACTTGGGTTCTATCAAGAAAAAAAATGAACCACAGTGGAAATCAATATGTATTTCTGTCCATCACTGTTTATTGGTCTTGGAAAAAAATAGGACTGATATATTTATTTTAAAACATTATCGGAAGAAGTTTATTATTAGGGTTTTAAGTTTTTAATTATCTCTGTATGCAAATGTATGTTGTGCTTGCTTGCACATTATCTCAATGAAAAAATTTCTTCCCTGAAGTCAACAGATAGAGTCATATTACACAGGGATTAAGAGAATATAATGGGATTTTTTCAGTTTTGGTTTTAACGGCAGAGAAATGGAACAAACATATCCGCGAAACTCTATGAAACCCAGAAAATCTGCTTTGTACATCTGTGACACATGTTGAATGATCACTGGTCAGCTGCAATAAACATACATTCAACGTTTCAGGTATCACTTAATGATTTACTAATAAGAGGTCAATAATGGGCTTGTCTCTGGATTTTGTCCTCCTTTAGGAAATCCTCACCCTCCCTACTTCTTGCAGTTAGTTTATGACAACAGCATAGTTCCCTTTTATATTTATTGCAGTTTGTCTGAGACATTCCTTTAAATGTTGACATGGAGCACAACCAAATATACAAATTAACTTTTACAGACTAACTAATGGATCCATATTCCAACTGCATACATGGCACTGGGTTGTCTTGAACCTGGAGCCTTTTCTATCAAGCAGAAGGTGCATCCTGAACAGGATAGTAATCCATCACAGGAAATATACCCTTTGAACAATTTAGAATGCCAAAAGTGCATGTTTTTAGATTGCAGAGGGAACTTGAGCACTGGAAAGAACATCTGGAGAACATGCAATCCCAGTCCTAAACCTCTGCTAACTTTACAGCATTTTAACGGGCTACCAAACTTAGACTGCTACTAAACTGGCTACACTAGAACCAATACCAGGCAGCTGTATGCAGCAAAGGGGTTTAAAGGTATATTTCATCTTTAGCAAATATAATATATAGTAAGCTTTTCATGCAGTTCTTCTGAATGCACAATACAGCTGACTCATTAATCAATAAGATTCTCCGGAATATATGTGGTTAATGTTGATATTGAACCATTCCATTGGTAAAGTAATAATACATTATAGTTTTTAGAAAACGGTAGGTTCTTTAATACTGTAGACTTTGGATATGCATGACATTGGTTTTTGACATGAGCTTACTGTGTACGCAAAAATTTTAAATCTGATTTTTCTCTGAGAAATTTGTTTTATGTATAGTGTTTAACAAACTAGCTCTGAGCCTGTCTGCACTAACATGTCCTAATTTGGGACTGCAGAGGACACTGGGAGCAGTGGTCTTGCCAGGTCACACTCACTGTCAGATTCCCTTTTGACAATAATTAAGTGCATAGCTTTTATGGAAAATATAAGTAAAATCAAATGAAATTAAAACTTTACTCTCAAATCCATATTTAAGGTGAATCAAAACAGACTATTTTCAGAGGGTTGTTAATGTTAGATCACTACACTTCTGCCATACTTGTGTGAGTTTGTGATCTCTGCCATTTTCCCACTAGCCAGTGTGTTCAGGTAGAAACAGTATTGAAGGTCATGAAGAAGGTGCAGATGAAGTCCTACTACAGACAGGCCATCCTGGCGGTAAGAATTACTCTTAGAATGCTTGTATTTGGGATTGTGAACAGGGTGGATGAAGATACATGGGTGAAGATGGGCAGTAAGAAGTGAGGGGCAGCTGATCACTCAGTGCCTTGTGGAGCCATTAATGGGGCTGAGTACAGTATATCTCCTCCTGTTTTTTCTTTGCTAATATAGCAGTGCCAACCTAATAACCAGTCTTTCTGGTTCTTATTCTCATCAGAAAGCCCAGCAGTTTTCTAGTGGTGAAATCCGAGGGAAAGATTTTCAGAAGCTTTTCGAGGAGCTGGACAAGGACTGCGTCAAGGAGGTAGCCATTTCCTGTACTCACTAGGATATGCTGATTGTGCTAATGGGAATTGGCGTATTTTGTAATACTTACTTTGGAGCAGTAGATAGGAAGTTGGGAATTCTAATATAGGGACATATATATAGAAACTGCTTATTCTAGCGTGTAACATTGTATACATTTATGTATTGTTGTATATGATGAATTTTAGATACATTTTTACCTATTTTTTTCTTTTTGTCTGCAGCATCCTTCGTTACCAGAATATAATCATTGGTTCCTTCAGAGACTTCAGTTTGTCTTTAGCCATCACTACTTCACTGTGGTTGGGAATCTGGTGGCCCTTTCCAATGTCATTTGCATATGTGTATGCCAAGCCACTTTAATAATTTCCTTTTAGAGTACATTTTATTGAGGAAACAGATACAAACAGCTTAGGTTTGACTAATGGCAGTTTGTAGACAAAGCAAGCTTGATGGCAGAGGGAGAAAGTTTATACCTTTAAAAATGATTTCCCTTAGATGAATGTTACTGTTGAGAAGCTTCTCATTGAGAAGTGGGAAGTGATTTGCAATTAATTGTTCTTTTATCTTCTCTTTACCTTTTCATTTTTCAGACTATACTAGTAATTGATTCTGAGAAATCAATCTCAAAGCGAGATGATTACTGTCTTGAAGTAAGTGTTATTTGTTGTCCAGTCCTGTGCTTTGAAAGGAAAGATTGTTTACTGTAACACTATAAATGCTGGAAAAATACGGGGCACAAGTATTCTTATCACAACACAATGTCTCAACACAAATGCCACAATATTTCAATACATGCCACTTTGTTGTACAGTACCAATTAGTCTATTTTTTTGTTTTGTTTTGTTTTAAAGGCCATAAACTGCTTCTTCATTTTGTACTACCTAACTGAGATTGGACTGAAAATCTTTTCATTGGGCTGGAGAGGATACATTTCTTACAGAAGCAATCTTTTTGATGGCTTACTGACTCTCCTTCTCCTGGTATGTATTTTATGTTCTAAAATATTTAAAATGTATTTCAAGTTAGAACATCCCAATTCACATTGTTTTTTTTTTTTTAAAATTGCAGCCAAGAACTAATAATTGTTGAGTAATCATTATTTTCTAGGCTTTTGGGCTGCATACTTGAAAGAAGCTACATATTGTGTCTATCAAGTATGCAGCCCAAAAGCCTAGAAAATTAGGATAATATACAATAAGACAACAATGAAAAACTATTGTGTGTTGAAACAAAAATTTAATGTTGCATCCTTTTCTTTTCTGTAACAACAAAAGTGTCTCCAGATTGCCATATTTGCTACTTACAGATTTCCTGTCTGGTAGGTATTTTACCGATCAGTATTATTTATTGTACATATATGCTATTATTCATTAATGCAATTCTTCCATAGCAGTCTCCTAATAAAGATTTTCTTCAGATGCTCTAAGCTTGCTCTGTCTGCCTACCATTCAACTGGCATTCATTCAATTGCCTAGACCAGTTAGGGTTTGTTCTTTATACTGACATGTTACATTAAAAATATAGCAGAAGAATATGGTGTTTCCCAGATATGAATGGCTCCCTCTTCTGGACTGGATAAAAGATTTGCAATTGTTACATGTCGTGTCATTTTAAAGGTGTGAAAATAAAGCTTACTGGAAAAGGTGTCACAATATAGCTTATTGGATCCAAAAGCTGCATGTTCACAGAGTCTAGCAGGAATTCAGTTGTAAAATGGTTTCAGCACTGCTCATACATCACAGATTTTATCTTCCTTGGTAATTTGAAAAAAACGTGTTTTTCAAAGGGAACCAAGTGTTTATAAAGAGTAAAAACGCATAATATGATATGGTGGATTATCAGAAAACACATTCCTCACAACAAAGCTTGTCTGTGCATTTGTGCACATCTGTTACATGCTCTGCACAATATTGTCCTTAATATTTAACTATTTACTAATGTTCTATTTCATCCTCTTTTAGCCTCTGAAAACAGCATTAGTCAACAATAATCATTTTAATGGATGCATGTCACAGGGCTTTATCATTAATAGTACACATTTGACTTTGAGTGAGGAAAGTCCTATTATTTTTATTATTGATAACATGGTATTCTGCATTATCATTTAAATATTCAGAATGGAATTTTGCTTTACTGTCACACATTTAGCTGAGAGAGTACACAAAAGATAATAGTTTGATATCATCTGGGCTTTTAAAATAAAAATACTGAGTTAAAAAATACAGATATTAAAAAAA
Organism: Gymnarchus niloticus; assembly: GCA_009936485.2. Classification (NCBI taxonomy): domain Eukaryota; kingdom Metazoa; phylum Chordata; class Actinopteri; order Osteoglossiformes; family Gymnarchidae; genus Gymnarchus; species Gymnarchus niloticus. The sequence goes on from JAACJT020000007.1 coordinate 2,612,365, forward strand.
ATGTTTTTATTTTCCTCAAGGGACTCTACGAAGCCAGGCATCCTCTCTCTGTGGGAGTTGGTACGTTTGGTCAACATGCTTATTGTCTTCCGCTTCCTCAGGATCATCCCCAACATCAAGGTAACATTTCACTTTATTGTTTCTCTTTCTATAAATAGTAGACCTACATATTGTGAGAATTACTCTGAATGTTGCTTTAAAACCATGCATTTGCATCTTAAAATGTTAAAATACATTTGTTCATATAATGTCACCTCATGGTAGTTTACCACAGGAATCATCCCCCGATAATTCTGTAACATAAAGCATTTTACTATACAAATATCTGGGTGTCATACTGGGTTTATGCTCTTTCTGTAGCTGATGGCATTGGTAGCAAGTACTCTTCTGGACCTGGTCAAAAACCTCAGAGCATTTGCTGGCATCTTGGTGGTAAGCAGCCTACAATGTGATATGAGGGGAAAGATGTAGTTGAGTACCTTGAAAATTACCACTGTGCTGACACAAAATTAATTTGTTCTCCCCTCTCCTCTGACTTTTCCCTGTTAAGGTGGTATACTACATTTTTGCTATCCTTGGTATTTGGCTGTTTGAGGGATCAATCGTGGCAACATCAAACAGGTAGATCTACCGTTAACCAAAAAAGAAATTTATTTTAAAGCTCATTGCCATCCATTTACATTTAAAGTTTCTTTGCACATCTTTTTTAGCACAACTACCAACTTGAGTCTGGCTAACACCAGCAAAAACTACACAGTGTCATGTGGGACCTACGAACAGTTGGGCTACTGGCCAAACAACTTTGATGATTTTGCTGTGAGTTCCATAGAATGGCAAGCATGAAACCAACAAAACTTATGGACATTTTTATTTTGGTGAAATGGCAGACATTAATGATAACACAAGTACACTATCATGAATGGCGGTAAATTATAAAATTATATTCCTTGAATACTGTGCTTGCTGTCTACAATTTGAAAAAAGAGCAAGCACAATATTCAAGCAGTGTAATTTTCTGGTTTACCAGTCATTCTACCATGCTAGTAATATTTAAGGAATATTTACCACGGCGCTCCACATTTATTATGAAATATTATTAATAATAGTTGTATCTAGTATCCTGCTGTATTTTTGACTCATTTACCATTGTACAAAACCTCTTGTCTCTCACCTCTCCTTGCTGTGCCCAGTCTACACTGGTGCTTCTATACAACATCATGGTAGTAAACAACTGGCATGTCTTCATGGAAATCTATGCCAGATACACTTCTGGGTAAGTTTATATTGCAAAGGCACAGGGGCAATGCCACATTCAAATGAATTACTTCACTAGTTAGGGCAGCTTTTATATTTCCACAGATAATGGCAGATAATAATTGTGGAGTTAAAATGAATAAGCTGAATATCCCCTGCTCTCTCTAAAGGTGGTCAAGAGTCTACTTTGTGTCCTGGTGGCTCACATCTTCTGTCATGTGGGTGAATCTGTTTGTGGCCTTGATCTTAGAGGTGAATCCAGAGTTTTTCATCATTCATTTAGAGAAAATGATTGTGGTGTGAGAATAAAAATAGAAATTCCCTCTTTTCCAGAACTTCATCTACAAATGGGATCGTAGCTATGGTTGCAGTGTTTCAGATGTTGAGAGAGTCGCATACCAGACAACAGTGCAACTCATGTTCAGGTAGAGCAGAAGCTTTAAATAATCTTTACTATTGTTTTTTTCCTTTTGTGAATGTTTTGCAACATTGATTTTTTAAAGTATTTTAATTCCCACGACTTCAAAAGTTCTGTACCACTCATGGCATCTATTTATATGCCTCTCTGATGAGGGTTTTGGGCTGTTGGTCAACCAATTTTTCACCTCCTCTCTTCTGCTGGTGACAAGTCCCATTCTGGACTCTATCACTTGGACTCCATTCACCACAGCCGTGCTCCCAGTTTGCCCGAGTTAGATGTTCCAAATGTGCTGTTCTCATCGCCTGATGACTAGATTTTGATCAGTAATCTCGGTGTGATTGGGATAAGGGAATAGTTTTTCCTACTCAGTTTGGAAAAGTGGTTGTTTAGATTCTAATATGTGTTGCCTTCTGGCAAGCATTGTAGAACAAGAAAAGTATGAATACATTGCAAGTTTGAATGCAGAGTATCAAGTTAGTATTTTCCTTGTCTGCAATTAGTATTATTGCCTGTGCTTGACAATACACTTACCTGCTAGTCTGGCAGCGTTGATCAGTTGACCGCAGGCCTGCTAATTATGATCACTTAAAGACCAGTAAATGCCAGTGCTTTCAAAATATTCTCCATTTAACAGTTGTGGCTATCACCTGCTTGACAAAAAAGACTCATCCAATAAGTAGGACAGCCGTATTAAGCTGATCTTGTTCCTACTGTACATAGGGAGAGGTACACTATATGGACAAAAGTATTGAGACACCAGTTATTTAAGCTATACTCATTACTGAGACAGGTGTATAATTAATCAGACAGCCATGCAAGCTCCAGCAACGAACAGTGGTGGCAGAATGGGTCATACTGAAGAGATTAGTGACTTTCAATGTGACACCATCATAAGATGGCACCTTCCCAACAAGTCAGTATCAAATTTCTGCCTTGGTTAACTGCAAGTGAAGTGAATGTGATGTGGAAACTTCGATCAACAACAAGAGCTCAGTTGTGATGTCATAGGCCACCCAAATAGAAAGGGACCCGATGGCCCAGCATCAATACCCAACTTCACTTACACTGTTATGGCTCAATGGCAGCAACAGCAAATCTCACCAACAATATTCAAACATCTAGTGTAAAGCCTTTCCCAAAGAGTGGAGGCAAAGGAAGCCCAACTTCTTATTTACACCCTTGGTTTTAGAATAAGATATTGCACAGCCAGGTGTCACAATACTTCTGTCCATATAGTGTATGTCATATACAACACTGGAATGATATACAGTAATCTGCATAAAATCTCAATGACACAGTGGTATCTCACAAAGAAAACATGACCGAACTACCTGTTAGGTACCAACATTTTTTAAACTATCATCTGCTAACCCAGGGAGATAAGACAGGTACATAAAACCATGCAAGAGATGTTATAGTCAGGAGCAATTTTGCCTTCATGTAAAGCTTGTCATCATTTTATTTTTCATAATTCCACAGGATTGTACTTGCTCCTGGCTGTTCTTGGTTGCATCCTTGTCTTTGATCTAGGCTAACTGCTACATGGAGTTTTGCTATGATGTTGCTGCTCCATTTGTGTTTCGAATATTGTCAGACTAATTTGCTACATAATTATGAATGTGTTACCCAGCTTTACTGTGGCCTTGGAATGGTCTTGTTTTTCAACATCACTTTATATTTGGCCCTGTGATCCTGTTTCATTTGATTCCTTCTGTTGTATTTTTCTGTCTGCCTTCAGAGAACACATACAGGAACCAACAGAGGAAGAGCTCGTGACACAGCTCCACCAGCACCCCCACTTGCACCTCATCCAGTGAGCCATCATATAGCCATCATGTCTACTCCCAGTGGGAACTACCTCTTTTCTGCTCAGTCAGATATGACTTCACCACACCAGACTGAATAGACTTTCTAACCATCTGTGAATATATAAAAATGTGTACCATACCAAAAAAGACGTTTGTAAAATGAACAAATTTTAAGTGTTTCAATTTCAGCGTCTAAAGTCATTTCAATCTATTTCTACAGCTTATCCTGTACATGGTCAAAGCAATTATATTTTAATATCTAAATATATTGCCACCGTTTCTCTAATTCCTTAAAAGATTTTGTCTCATGCACTGTCTGAATCTTTTTCTATGGAACATGGTGGTGCACTTTAATTTTTGTGATGGCAATGAAAAAGCTAGAGCTTTGGTTATATTCAGTTTTTTACTTCAGTATCATATTACATTTACCAGCAAGCTTTTCAAGAAAAATGACATATGAAATGACTGTGACTATAAAAAACAAGCACACCAGTTTTTACTTAGCATAGCAAATCCTCTCAAGAGTGTTTTATGTGTGGATGCTGTGTGAAGTTTTATTTGCATTAATGAGGTTAACAGAGACAAAATTATTACATTTTATATTCCGTGAAATGATTATGTACATTTAATTGACATATTTGATGCAATATTTTGACTACCCTTTACTATTGATTTTATCAGAAAAAAGAAGTTTAAAGCAGTATAACAGCAGCGGGGTTCAGGTAGATCTTTTAGTGGCATGGGGTCCATTCTGTACATTCAGCATTTCTCTTTTCATTGGTTATACAATCCAAAACAATCCAAAGGATTTTTACTAATTTTTACATGGGGGTTACTGGTCTCTGTGTGATTTTTTTGATTGGATATTATAAGGCCTTTTGTTCAGGTAAGGCTTCTTATTCAGTTATAGTAAACTGAAATTTCAGGAGCATTGAATGATGAAAATCTACTAACTTTATTAGCAACTGGGTTGGTTGTTCATTACAGCTTTGCAGTTAAAAATAATCACACATAATACAATTCTGTTAGGTGAGCAGAAGAACTTTTGTGAAGTCATTGAATCCTGCCTAATGCATTTTTTTTTGGTTTTGATAAATGGTAATAATACTAATACAAGCTGTGCCCTTATAGTAGAGGGGACCTGATCCTTCAGTAGATGTTAATTCCGGCACACTTCATCACTGACATAAACAAGAAGTCTTACGTTTCATTTTTTGTTTTCCCCTCAATGACAAGTGTAATTAGACTACATTTCTAAAACTCCAATCATACCTGCCACGCAAATGGTGCGGGAGTCTGTCCTTGGTGAAGTAGTATAAATACCCTTTTTCAAAATGGGCAATTTAGACACACCAATCAGTGTACATTACATGTCTCTGTACAATGGGAAGAATCCAGAGTACCATGTGAAGCACATGCAGAACATGCAAACTCCACACACGCAGAGGAGAGGCAGGATGTGAACCTCCCAACCCTAGAGATGCAAGGCAACAGTGATAACCACCAAGTCACCAGGCCTGCCTCAGTCATCATGAAATGTATTAATTATATCAGATCCAGGGGCTTATTACTATGTCATAGCTTTTACTTTACAGAGGTCCATTGGCTGAGCAGTGGCAGCATCCCAAAGAGGTTATTTGAGTTGAGACAAGTAGTCAAGGAATCCAGTAATGAAGGTAGAATACATATTTCTGAGCTTGATGATCTCAAATGGGTGATGAAAGCTAGAGGGCCCAAATCAACTTGTCACTGGGGCTTTTGACAACATCAAAGCAATCCCCATAAAACTGAGATTGCGGAAAGTGCAACTCACTGAGAAAAACCTCATAAATTTTCCAATATGCAAGGTTATTATGGGAGAGGATGCTGCATTCACTGGCAATTAGTATGTTGCTGCCATTTAAAACCTACAACAGCAAACTGATCAGCAATTTTCTGACTTCAAGACTCACGGCGATACATTCCAGATATTTGCAGATCCCTTCTCATTTGACGTGGCCAGTACTCCATGCACGCTTCAAACCAGTAGAGCAGCGCTGACCTGAACACAAAGACACAAGAAAAACCAGTGGGGATTAGACAATTTCTACAACAGCTTCCCCACAAAATTGCCCTCAATGATTTCAGTGCTTCATCGTTCACTATATGGACATTGCTGACATAGTACTAAGGAAACAATTATTTCAGATTTCATAACTTAAGCTGATCTGAAGACTTACACCCCAAATTTTACTGTTAAAGCAATTCATTAGGTCATTACCACTTATGGTAGATGGATCATTAACTAACGTTCACAACAGAAAGAAGACAAATCATATTTCCTTCTGCACAGTAAACTTAAGGCACAACAACAGGAGAGCAGTGAGCTTCCCTCCGACCCACACTGGCTTAGCCCCAGCATTCTCCATGCACACCCTACTTCATATGAAGGGGTCCTAAGAACTTTACTCAGTATAGCCTAAAAAAGTCAGGAACCTGCTGCAACAAGCAAAATACCTTCAAAAGGACATCTCTGTAGCTGCACCAACCAATTCACGGAAATCAGTCAGCACATTTAGGAGGGAGCAAATCTGAAAGATCAACAGAACTCCTAAAGAAAAACCATTCAAACAAAGATGCACAGACTAAAATAGCAAGCAGTCTAGAAATTAGATATATAAATGCAGATCATAAAAGGAAACTGCAAATAGTGGAAAAATTGAGCATTGCAATGATGTTTGAAATTAGATACACAGGTTGATACCTGACAGGCATGGCAGTTTGTCTTTGTTGAAATATACATTTTCTGATATTTCTACATGACTACTAATACTTATAAATCTAATCTCATTTCAGGACAGCCCATTACCCACTATTAAAACCCATGCATGAGTACTCTGAAGAACAGCCTACACATTCTGAATACGTTTCTGTACCTGTCTGAACTTAGCACGGGCTTTTGCCATGTCATCTTGTATGTTTTCATACTGGGGATCATCATAAGGGAAATTCTGGATTAATGTAAGCATAGCCTCCAGAGTCTTCAGTTTCTTCCTATTATAAAAATAAATATATAAAAAATTCAAAAACAACAAGGGCATATATTATACGGAGTACTGGTGTTTTAAATATGCTTGAAGAAATGACCATGTCTTACTGTGTTTTGGCTTCAGTGTTGTTCTGAAGTAGGCATTTCCAAGTGAACGCAAACCCATAGTAGAATGACACCTAGTAAATAACATGATTAATTCACTCAAGTGTCAGTAAAATTAAGAATGATCAAGAAACCTGTGAACAACTTGCCAAATGATTATGAAGATCTACACCCCACAGCATTGAAATATAATCATAAAAAAATGGGAAAAGTTTAAAATGTACAAAATTAACTAATTACAATTTAATTTAATAGCATTAACTGGGTGATCAGAGACATCCAGCTGTAGTACTCATAATAAGAATTATGAAATTCAAGCACAGATGGCTTCACTTTTAATTCACTTAATATCAATTAACCGAACATTTCTGTAAAGTTTAAACTTTCAGGAATAACAATTGAATACTCTCAAACACCCGATTGTTGTTGTTTAGTCACGCAGTCGTGTCCGACTCTTCGCGACTCCATGGACCACAGCACGCCAGGCCACCCTGT
>JAACJT020000007.1:2624778-2636740 GCA_009936485.2 Gymnarchus niloticus
GCAGTCATTCGCCCCTTCGCTTAATGTGTGCTTCAGAACATGAACGGAGGAATTCGACTGGTGTGGCAAAGACTATGAGTTTTGTTTGCTGCTGTAAATCCACTAATCTTTTGCATATTGCCCATGTAGAAACAGATGCTTATTTGTAAATGGTTAACTTGCATCCTTGGTCATTAACTGTCAATGAAGTATGGGTGGCATTTTTCTGTTTGAGCTCCGGACTGTTTGCTGGTGAACAACGACCGTATTCTGTTTGATTTTATTTGTATAAGCCTTTATTAAAGAGCGTTGTCCTGGAACTTGCCTGAAATGCAACAGGTGGTCGAAAGGGTGCACTTTTAACCATACCTTAAAATAGTACAGCTTATTTTTAGTGTGGTGTTTATCATTTCCAGTTCAATGACGTGTACGTCAGGCCAACTGATGTGCATGAACTGCCCCTGGGGTGGAATTGCATAGCAGTGTGTAGTCATTTTTTATAGGTTCTGTTCTTTTTAACCCTGTTTTCCCACAGCTCAATACTTCTTGGTTCCCGAGGCCTGGATATCTTCCACATCTCCCAGCGTTTGGAAAGTCTGAGTGCAGCTACCACATTTGAGCCGTTGGAGCCTGTCAAGGACACTGATATCCAGGTGTGATTCATTAGCAATGCAAAAACAGCTGGTTTGGGTGGTCAAACAGAGTATGAATAGCTCTGTGTAGTACAGCTGTCTAAAATTCATTTTTGTAATGAAAGTGAGCCTCATATACATCCAAAATGCTTTACATACAGTATGTTTTTGGGTTTCTATAGTGTGACAGGGTTTCACAGTGGCTCTAAAATTCTGTTTGTATTTATTAGTCTAGTTGAAGGTTTGTGAATGTCATGCTTTTCTTGTATTCACTGTTGGGCTGCCTCAGTTTGACCTGTTTCTTCTGTCTGCGGTCATGTATACATGTCAATTTCACCACACTCAAAATAGAGAGATCTGAAATTGACATAATGTGCTCTTTTCACATTTTGAAATCTCTTAACTCCACTGAATTGACTTTGTTTCTGGTATGTTATCTTTGAGATGGTGTGTATTAAAAGTGAGATTTTTTTTTTTTGGGTCTCCATGAGGCTTAAGCAAACATGCCCCACTGAGTGTAGTCTTTTTGATGTTGAACTGTCCAATGGCTAGGCTAATTGTGCATGTTGGTTAATCGCATTTGCAGCGTGAAGTCACAATGGTCTTCTATGTGGGCAGCATTTAATACCCCTACCAGTAGGGGGCGGTAACTTGCCAAGATGTATGTGTTTATGAATAGGCATACAGTGTATAATACTGTGAAAAATCAGAAGGCATATTTTTCTGTATGTTTGCTTATTTGGCATTTTATTCATGCTTCTGCCAAAAGAAAGTAGGTTGTTAAAATGGATATGTTTGTCTGTGTGTTAGTGCCACATTCTGTGCTGCTCATGGCCCGTTTGTTTCGGCTCTCCAGGGGTTCCTAAAAAATGAGCGGGACAACGCCCTGCTCTCAGCCATTGAGGAGTCACGCCGCAGGGTGGGTTGCTGGTCAGGGCTGTTCCTGATGCCTTCCTTTGCCGAGCTCTCACTTTTGGCTGTGGCTGTCTCTCCTTACAGAATTTTCTGATGTGCTCCGGAGTTGCTATCTGAAGGCTTGATTTTAATGTTAGCTACTCTTATAACACCACAAAGCCAAATTTAAAAAAACAAAGAAGAAACTTGACAACTTCTGTCTGCTGCAGACTTTTCTGCTGGCAGAGGAGTACCACAGAGAGTCTATGCTGGTCCAGTGGGAGCAGGTGAAGCAGCGGGTGCTGCTCACACTGCTGGCTGCTGGAGAGGATGGCCTGGACTTCAGCCAGGATGTGGAGGTTGGTGCCTGGATAAGCGCAAACTGAAAAAGCATCTCTTTTTTTTTTTTTTAGCCATCCTCAAGCTCTGGGTCTGTTGTGGTGCTGGCATTATGAACCACGCACAGTCCTCTGTGTCCCCCATCACCTATTCCCTGTGTGTCCTCTTTATGTTGCCCTCTCCTCTTTCTGTCTCCAGCCTCATGTCCTCTCTCGTATTTCGTAGCCCAGCTTTGTGAGTGATGTGGGAGCCCCTGGCCGCAGTGCACTGGACAGTGTGGAGGTGGCCTATGGGAGACAGGTCAGTGGCCCGTTTGTGTCCTTGAGTCATGTTTGAGTGCCTGAAATTCCTACACCTGTGGTAAAATCTGATATCACCTCAACCCTGCTTGCTGTAAACAACTGCTTATACAAGTTTAACATGCATTTGAGTACAGCAAGATGTTCCCACTGAAGGATAAAATTGGCTCAGATGCTTTCACTGCCTCTCTGCTTGTGACCTTGTCTTGGTCCCCTCATCCATGCTTGGGATCCAGCTGGGTCGCATATCACTGGCTTAGCAGTCAGTCGAAGGAGAGAGAGAGACTAGCCGAGCACATCTGGGTCATCACTGCCCGTGAGGCAGGAGTGGTCGTGTGCCGTCGTCATTTCCCATCATCTCTTCCACCCCCTCTTGTCACGATCGTAGCCCCTCCCCGCAGTAGGGTGGAGTGGGTCTGTCGGTGCCCTTCCCACCCTGCCCTATACACTCAGCACTGTTGTCTTTTATAGATCTATGTGTTCAATGAGAAGTTGGTAAGTGGACAGCTGCAGCCCAGCCTTGGAGATCTCTGTGCCTCGGTTGCCCAAGGTCTGGATGACAAGGTAAGTCATTCTTGTGCCCTTGTGCCGGTTTTGGATTTGCGACCTGAAATGTGATTATATTACTTGCTTTGTCTGCTTCAGCAAATAAGTTTTGCATAATGTGATTCAAGCTCCTCCCCAATGTGAGAAATTAACAATGGCTAAATGGGCCTTTTCTAAACAGATGTATTACATGTATGCAGAAAGTACTGAACAGAAGCAGGTGGCTGGTGAGTTGTTTTTATGGCTCCCTGCCTGCTGTAACTCATGGCTGTTTTGTTTGCTTTTGTGAGCAGAATGTGTCGGATATGTGGCTGATGGTGAAGCAGATGACAGACGTGTTTCTGGTTCCTGCCGGAGACACTTTGAAGAGCCGCCTGGCCGTGGACACGCAAATGGCATTTACACGCCAGGCTCTCCGCTTCCTGGAAAACAGGTGGGAGGGCGGGGGGTTCGTGAGTGAGAGGCGGAGGCTCTGTCCTTCCGTACCATCAGTCGGAGTCCTCTCCTGTAGGCGGAGCAACATTCCAGATGTTGTTTAGCAGCTGTCCTTCTATGTGACGTGTACACATGAGTTTAGTGTGCATTCTGCATTTGCTGACATGGGAACCATGTGACAGGCTAGTGACCAGTTAGAAAAGAGGTATCGCAAATGTGGGGTTGTACTGCACATCTTGGCTTTTATTTTGACATTGTTTCTTTTGGAAATAAAGTAGATATGTTTTCATTGAGAAGCCAGTCAGGATGTGGTAACATTGAAGTTGACAGTCTAATAGCCTAATAGCATATACGCTTTTGGTCTCAGCTAAAGATTCAGTTCAGATTTATTTATATAGCACCTTTAACAAGGAGCATGTCACAGAGATAACACACATAGATGACGGAGAGAGATTTCCATGGTGATGCTGTCAGTCAGGTTCAAACTCCCCATGTCTGTTTTCTGCACAGCTACAGAAATTACACCATGGTGACTGTGTGTGGGAACCTGCAGCAGGCCCAGTTAGGTGGAGTTCCTGGTACGTTCCAGCTGGTCCACAGTTACCTCAATATCAAGCTGCCCACAGCACCACCCGGTCTGCAGGTAAGTCAGGTCTCCATCATCGTGACGATGTAAGACATTAATCAACTATTATTTATTTATTTTTTTTTCTCCTGTGAAGCTGAAGTCTCAATTCAGTTCATTTTTAGAAGGAATAAAAAGACAAAGGAGAGTTTCTATGGTGATGGAGAGATTGTGTGTGCGTGCTCGCATATAGGATGGGGAGGTGGAGGGCCATCCTGTGTGGGCTCTCATCTACTACTGCCTGCGCTGTGGGGACCTGGAAGCTGCTATGCAGGTGGTAAATAGAGCCCAGCACCAGCTGGGAGAATTCAAGCACTGGTTTCAGGAGTACATGAGCAGTCCGGACCGTCGGTGAGCTTTTGGTCCTGTCTGTGTGGCATGTATGCAGTGCAGGGTTGGTTGTATTTTTGTGTTTACAATTATTTAAAATGGAATAAAGTGGGGTGGCAGGCATCCTGGTATGTATTTTCTGTGGAGGAAAGTCTGTGTTCAAGGTAACAATTGAGAGTTCATTAACTTTGAACATGTACTTTAAATTGTGACTCGCGTTCTCTCATGACCTTGACTCTCTGGCTCTCCAGTTTAGCGCCACCCTCAGAGAATAAGCTCCGCCTCCACTACCGCCGTGTGCTGAGGAACTGCGCTGACCCCTACAAGCGGGCTGTGTACTGTCTCATAGGGAAGTGTGACATCACAGACAGTCACGCAGAGGTCGCCGACAAGACTGAGGACTACCTGTGGCTTAAGGTGAGCTTGAGGAGGTGGGCAGGTGAGCAGGGAATGGCTGTTTTTGATGGTATATATCAGGTCCCTGTGGTCGAGGCTGGCAGTGCCAGTTCCACTGAATCCTGTGTCCTTGTGTGCAGCTTAACCAGGTGTGCTTTGAAGATGATGGAAGCTCCTCCCCCCAGGACAGATTGACCTTGTCCCAGCTGCAGAAGCAGCTGCTGGAAGATTATGGTGAGCTGTTTTCCTTGTCTGTCCACACTTCTGAAAGGAGTTTAAATTTTGCCTGGGTCCTGTGGTCAGGTCTTGTGAATATAGGGAGCAGAGATTAGCATCGTATCCTGACAGACCATGCCCAGTGGCACTATTAAAATTTGGCTGCTTCTCCTCTTTCGGAAGTTAAACTGCTTGATTGTGCGTCCTGAGGCCCTTTCGCCGCTCCTTTGTTCTCCCAGGGGAGTCTCACTTCTCCGCCAGCCAGCAGCCATTCCTGTACTTCCAGGTGCTCTTCCTGACTGCGCAGTTTGAGGCAGCTGTGGCTTTCCTCTTCCGAATCGAGCGGCTGCGCAGCCATGCTGTCCATGTGGCACTGGTCTTGCACGAACAAGGGCTGCTTCTGAAGGCCTCTGGCCAAAGCGCCCAGCTGTGTGAGTGGGCCGTATGTAATCCCAGCTGCTGTACGTTTGTTCGCGGTTGCGTTGGACCGGATTCATCCTGCTTTGTTTCTCGCGGCTTAGTGAGCCAGGAGCCCGGTGACCCTCTCATGGTCCGACGGCTGAACTTCATCCGGCTGTTGATGTTGTACACGCGGAAGTTTGAGTCCACTGACCCAAGGGAGGCGCTGCAGTACTTCTATTTTCTGCGGTATGAACACCTGGCTCAATCACCTGGCATTTTTTTTTTCTCTTGTTTTCAGGGCCTGTAAAATCTCAATACTTTCCCACATTCGTGCAAACTGAAGCTCTGTGCTGATTTCTCCACAGGAATGAGAAGGACAGCCAAGGGGAAAGTATGTTCATGCGGTGTGTCAGTGAGCTGGTGATCGAGAGTCGGGAGGTGTGTGTCTAGCTGGAAAATTCAACACATACAGCATGTTAATGCCATGTTTTTGGCCTTCTGATCTCGATTTCCTTCCACCCTAGTTTGACATGCTGCTTGGGAGACTGGAGAAGGATGGAAGTCGAAAGGTAATGTGTAGGAGGTGCCTCTCCTTGGTGGGTCATGTGACTAACAGCACCCCTTTTCATCCAGATCATTCCACACTGTTCTTCCAGCCAGGAGTGATTGACAAATTTGCAGGAGATACCAGAGTGATCATCAGTAAGGTGGCTTTGGAGGCAGAGAATAAGGGTCTGTTTGAGGAGGCAGTAAAGCTGTATGAACTGGCCAAGGTGAGTTCAGTTGGTCACAGCCCCTCCCTTGTTCACTTTTCCCATGGCATGCTGGGAATTATATCCCAGCATGCCATAGGAAACAGCGGCAGACCATCACTCAGGCCAGTCTACACTCCCATCCTCTGTCTGTTCTCTGTTTAGAATGCAGACAAGGTACTGGAGCTGATGAACAAACTGCTCAGTCCTGTAATCGCCCAGGTCAGCGCACCTCAGTCCAACAAGGAAAGGCTGAAAAACATGGCGCTGGCTATTGCCGACCGGTAAGATGGAGCCTGGCAGAGACCCGCTTGTGTTTCTGTCTGACAGGCTCTGTGGCTGTGGCCAGATAGAGCCAGATTCAGTAAAACCCCACTTAACTGACTCAAAGTAACTTTAAGCCACCACAGATTAGGAAATGAAAATGTGAACTGTCACATGGTTTTATTCGTGTGGATGGGTTGTGTATCATCCTGTCTTTGGTGGCTCTGATCTGTTCTGTGTCCTGAAGGTATCGATCTCAGGGTGTGGTGGCAGAGAAGTCTGTGGACAGCACATTCTACCTTCTCTTGGACCTGACGACATTTTTTGATGAGTACCACGCCGGCCACATCGACCGGGCATATGACGTAAGTGTGCAGTAGAGTACACCTTGAGGGTCCAGGACCGAGACCATTGAGAGCCCTTTCTGTGTCGGTCAGTACACCATCCTCTGCTTTTCCCCTAGGTGATGGAGAGGCTGAAACTGTTGCCGCTGAGCCAGGACAGCGTAGAAGAGAGGGTGGCTGCTTTCCGTAACTTCAGTGATGAGGTGGGATTCCACGCCGTCGTGAATAGAGGCTGGAGTTGTTCTCAAAGTCACCTGTACTTTGTATTCTTCATAAAGCTCTAATTGACCACGATAAGTGTGGCTCATTTGATCTCTCAGGTACGCCATAACCTCTCAGAGGTGCTACTGGCCACCATGAACATCCTGTTTACCCAGTACAAGCGCCTTAAGGGATTAGCAGCTGGTACTCAAGGGCGACCCCAGCGCTCCGTGGACGATAGAGACTCGGTAAGGTTTTGAGAAGCCAGGGGCAGGGCAGGACTTGTATGTCCAGCCTTTGTGGTCTGGTAGTGGTAGCAGCAGTGTTTCGACCATGTTGCCCAGATACTTCATTTTGTGTTTTGAAAACCCTGTTTGTGTCTGCAGGTGAGACCTTTATAAGAATGTCTCGTATAATTCTGGGATCGTGTGCAATGTCGTGTTTTCGTGCATGCATTTGTCAAATAAATGACACAGCGCCTCTCACGAAATGTCCCTAGCCTTCGTATTCCCATAAACCAGTGGTGAAGTTGGGAATCTCTTAAGGATGAAATGAACATAGAATTGTAGCTGTGATTATAACTAGCAAGATATTTGATTAATCCCCAAAGGGAAATTAGGATGTTACAGTAGTAATAGTAACACAATATTACACACACACACACACACACAACAACGACACCCTTAGAGAATTAGAAGAAAAAGGATTTAAAAAAAAAAAGGTACATCACGATTCCCAGTATTGTACAATAGTGTATCAGGGCAAGACCGGTGTGAGACCGGACCGGTGAGCATGATGGCGTGGGACAAGACGAATTGGTGCAGAATGCTGAGTATTTTGTGCCGATCAGGGCAGCGAATGCGGTGTAGCTTGCAGGTTCGGTGAGGGGCTCTTCTCACACCAGTACTTAACCAGTGTCACCACTTTCAGATTCAGACTGGTTCATTGGTTCTGAATTTGTTAGCGGCTCGTTTCCTCCTGCCATAGTGTTCTTTGCACAACTTGCACTGTAGATCTCCTGTATGAGAATGCAGATGTAAAGGTCAACCTTAGGCTTTGAAACGGTATCCCGTCTGCTTCTGTGTTTGCAGCAGCTGCGCAGCCAGGCCCGCGTCTTGATCACCTTTGCTGGGATGATCCCCTACCGCATGGCAGGTGACACAAATGCCAGGCTGGTGCAAATGGAGGTCCTGATGAACTAATACATGCCCACCTGTTTTTCTTTGCTCTTGTTTTTTGTATTTGGTAATTAAAAGACCGAGTTTGTTTATTTGTTTCTTTGGCGTTGTTTTCTCTTACTAGCTGATGGTTTCTGGCCTTGTTAAGAATGTAATTGTATCCTCTGGCTGGCTGAATGGATGGCTTTCCAGCAACATTTTGTCCATTTAGGGTAGTGCCTTCATTTCACAATCAGTTTCGTTCAGAGCTTCACAGGAGCTTCTTTCAGACAGTATTGGGGAAAATCTGAGCTCTTTTCTGACCCTGTCAAAGGCTGGGGACACAAGATTCTTGGGCATGGTCTAATGTACCAGTGACATCGTTCTTGATGGTGTGATGGTAGATGGCAACAGAGGCAGACTAGTCAAGGGCTAGTAAAGTGTGTGTGTGTGTGTGTGTGTGTGTGTGTGTGTGTGTGTGTGTGTGTGTGTGTGTGTGTGTGTGTGTGAGAGAGAGAGAGAGAATACTAGATGAGGCCTGTCTGCCCTCTAGATACCACTGCAAGCTCCCACCATGTCAAGCTGATGGTCTGTCACCTCACAGTACCGGGATGGAAATGGAAAAATTGCCTTGTAGTCAAAGGTTGATGTAATTGGTATGCAGAATTATAATTGGTGTGCAGCATCTTTTTATTCACACAATTCCCAAATTCCAGTCCACACCTATTTTGCATTAAAGTTGAAAATGCAAGGCGTATTCAGTTTTTACAGGTAAGGTAAGTGATTTTTGCCATGACTGCATATTTAAGTACCACTTGTGCCAAACTCTGGTAGTAGTAATTTTTATTTATTAATTTTTTTTGCCTTGAGACAGGGTGCAGTACCCTGGAATGTGAACAATCGTGGTTTTTAAAGGTTATCCTGGTGTAAGTTCTTTTTAAAATCCGTCACGCCTTTTTGGGTGTATGTGCATACTTTGTAAGGGCTTGGCATTCTGTCCAGGGTACCCTTGGCTTCCTGGGATTGAATGTAGCCTCAGTGGGATTGTCCTTTTTACAAGTGTTTATGCAGGATTTTTTCCTTCAGATTTTGAAGTTTTCCAGTGATTCTGGCATCCGCTCTAAAGATCAAATTTGACCTCTCTCCACACTTGTTGGATTGTGGTATTCAGGGGTGCATGTGACTACTGAGACAAACCGCACAATTCTTCAGTTATTTATTGAATCAGTCTTGCTGTGGCTCAGTGATGTGAGGTGTGGTACAATAGAGTACCATCACAAGTTACTGACTTTGAGTTTAAATCACACTCAGTTTTCTCTTGTCCACAAAAATTCTCTCTAATACCAATGTCTATTTTAATCTAGCAACCAGAGCCAAGCAGGTCAGTAACCATGACGATGGTAGAGCTGCAGACAGACCTCTATAAAGTAACGCTCAAGGTTCCTGTTTGCTGCTGCTGCTTCCGGGCAGCTCTCCCGGATGCAGCATTATGATGTTGTAGTGGTTGAACACTCCAGGCCAGAAATATGCATGAAAGAATAACAAACTTTATTGGATGATTGTTTGGCCGTCCCCCATGCCAGAACAACAAAAAGGTAAGTGAACAGTCACTGTGTTCGCCTCAGACTGCCTGCTAATAGTAATTACCACTTTTTATACAGAACACACCTCCTCGTCCACCAATCACTGGGCCCCACTTACTGACACCCCTCCCGAGCGATTGGCAGAAACTGGCAGGAAGATAGTTGGTACTTAAGGTGGCGGGGCTATGTGAATGATTTCCTGACCATTGCAATACCTTATTGTGAACAACAGAGGAAGACAAGCCCTAACAATCGGTCCCCATTCTAAAGTTTTCTCAAGGGGATTCAAGCCTTTGTTTCCAGGTCTCCCCGCCCTACATATAAATACATGTATCTGGCATCAGGCTTATTCTTTTCATAGGGAAAGTGTAGCCTTGTGTATATGTGCATTTAGGTGCACATAATGCTAAAGTTCACACAAGTTAGTACTGACCAAGTCATAACCTGACACATTTGATCAAATTGACTATTGGAAATTTCCCTTACCTGGGAAATACGCTATATGGAAAAAAGTATTGGGACACCTGCCTGTGCAATATCTCATTCCGAAATCAAGGGTATAAAGTTGGCCCTCCTTTGCCTCTACTCTTTGAGGAAAGGCTTTATGTTAGATGTTTGAATATCGTTGGTGGGATTTGCTGCCATTCAGTCATAACGGCATCAGTGAGGTTGGGTTTTGATGTTGGGTCAGTGGGTCCCTTTCTCTTTGTGTGGCCTAGGACATCACAACTGAACTCTTGTTGTTTATAGAAGTTTCCACATGACAATCACTTCACTTGCAGTTAACCAAGGTAGAGGTTTGATACTGACTTTGGGAAGATGGCATCTTATGATGGTGCCACGTCGAAAGTCACTGATCTCCTCAGTAAGACCCATTCTGCCCCTAGTGTTTATTGCTGGAGATTTTGCATGGCTGTGTATTGAATTATACACCTGTCTCAGCCATGACTATGGCTTAATTTCCCAAGTCAAAGTATATGAACCCCCCCCCGGACTATTAACTTGTGTCTCAGTACTTTTGTCCATGTAGTCCCTCTCCAGATAGCCAGACTTCGTGTTAAAACTGTTCTGGGCCGTGAAGGCATGTGGCTGGGTGTTCAGCTTCACTATCCTATAGTTTCTCATCACTTCGCACACTCTAATTTGAACAAATAATAGTTTCACTTTCGAACTGCGTTCCGAGATGAAAGGCGCTGGACATAGAGGTACGTTTTTACGTTTGGTCAGGGTTGTTTACCCCGTTTAAATCATTTTATTTATTTAAGGTAGTGTTTATATGTGTGTCAATTTAATATCGGTTGGGCAAACTGCTGCGGTCCTTTAAAATGTTCATTTATTTAAGCGTTGCACTTGATGCAATACGAATGCAGTTTAAAAATATCCAGAAAATAACAGCCTTGTTTATTCTCTTTTACTCTAAGTATTCTTTACGAATCATTATGATTCAAATTCAGGTATCGTAACCAAAACTGCATTTCTCCGATCGTCGTATTTTAATGAAGCTTCAATAATTTATTGCACTAAATTCTAATTTAAAATAACGTCTGAACGTGAACATTTGGGAAAACTCCTATTGATTGAGTAGGAAACGTGCGTCGGTGACCCTGAATCAGTAACGATGCATCCCGGCTTCATTCTTCTACAGGACGGATGTCTTATTCTGCCCAGGCCATGCTGTTTTCACATTCACACGCAGATTCAGACTTCACTGTGTATTTGCCAGAGCTCATATCACTGGCCTCGAATTTCGAAGGCGATCTTTCTACTGCAACGTGGAAGCCCGTCGCTGTGCCCGGCGTCGTTTGTCTGAATACGTCGCTGAGAAACCGAAATAAAAAGTAGTCTTAATAGTATTCCTGTGGGGGTTACTAAATGAACGTCTCTCACCCTGGTGCCAAACCGCGGTGAATAAGAATAAGAAACGGCCAAGGTACCTGCAACTGTCTCGACGTCGTAATCCCTATCATGAATTGAATTAAAAACGTAATAACCTTAACTGAGCAGTGCGAATGGACCACATTATCGACTTCACCCTATTGAGGGGGGCGGGGACGCCCTGGATGGGCTTCGAACCCATCGATGCAGGACAGCGGCGGGGTTCGCATCCCAAAGCCGGCAGATGTTTGTTAAAACATCTTTAACAAAACTGCTAAAAATGCAATACAGCAGTTGAAAATGCGTAACATACAGTCAAATTAAGGCAAATGAAAAAGAAATGGGAACGTGAAGAAGAAAATGGGATTTGCTTCTCTTGCAGATTTATTGTCAGTCCTAGTGAGAGACTGGCACCATGTCCTGGGCATGTTTAGATCAAATTCTCCGTGAAAGCTTACAACTGAGAATAGTATGGCATTCATTACTGTGTGCACTGACGCTGCTGTACCATTTTAACACACCACCTTCTAATGAAGATTCTTATGCCATTTTCATTTAGTCTTTCCTTTGATCTGGAGCATCCGCAACACACGTTAAAATGTGTTTTATTTATTCGATTCAATTCAATTTTATTTATATAGCGCTTTTAACACGGAGCGCGGTCACAAAGCCCTTTACATAGTCCCGGGCCCA
>JAACJT020000007.1:2636860-2669819 GCA_009936485.2 Gymnarchus niloticus
CGGTGGCTCAGAAGGGAGCAAGCAGGTCAGACAGGACAGCTGAAGTTGAGGGAGGGCACTTAGGCCAGCAGACGATACGAAGATCTCTTGAATCCGAGACTCCAAGGGAAGCACCCCATAAGAGGGGAGCACAGGGGAGAGAGAATATATAATATAGAGAATATATTTATCTTTTGTGTTGCGGATATTTCACCGATTTCTTCACACAATATTCCTCTCAGACACGGATAATGTTTTACTATTGTTTTGTGTGTGTGTGGACCATAATGTAACCCAAAAAAGTTTGCTGGTACTCAACTACCTGCTCAACAAATCATCTCACCGGTACCCCCTAGAGGGCTAGTGTCCCATATATCTTCAGATTGAAAGTGGCAACCTTTTGTATATTTGAGAAATTATTTGGATCGATAGCAACTTTCAGAGCAAACCTGCGCGTCTCTCTGTGGTACCTCAGTGAATAGTGAGCGCTCACACCTCCAGGGTTTGGTGATAGCATCCTCTGTTCTGTGTGTGGTGTTTCCAACCACTTATTCTAGTTAGGGTCACAGAGGGCGCTGGAGCCTGTGCCAGGCTGCCTAGGGTACAAGGCTGGGGTACACTCTGGATGGGATGCCAGTCCATCACAGGGCACGAGGCTGGGGTACACCCTGGATGGCATGCTAGCCCATCACAGGGCAAATGCGCATGTACACACACACACTATGGGCAACTTAGTTATGCCAATTAACCTAAATCACATGTCTTTGGACTGCGGGGGGAAACTGGAGTACCAAGAGGAATCCCCATGGCACAGAGAAAGCATACTAACTCCATGCATACAGAGTAAAGGCAGGATTTGAACCCCGAATGTAGAAGGACAGCAGGGAACAATTCAAACCACCAAGCTGCAATACCCTCCAGTTTGGGTAATTGGCATCTGTCAATATTATCACAAAGTGCTGTTTCTCCTCTTTTTCATAAAAATGGTCAACATCCAGAATATTCCATCCTTCAAGGACTGGGAATTCTAACCCTTGTTTGAACAATTTAACTGTACCGATTAAATCAAAAAGTACTACTGATAGTTGCCTATGATTTGGCTTTCAGGTGATGGAGCAGGTAAAAGATGAGGCGAATGTCCTCTCAGTGCTGGGCCAAGTGGAATCAGAGCTGGTTGAGGTCCTACTCAGACAACCGGACTCCGTCCAGTCCGACCTTATCAGGATTTTGCATTATGCACTGTCTAGTCAGCAACTCCAGACTGGGAACCGAAAAGATTGTATCCTGCATTTGGTGGATTACTTCAGAAATGCACAGGAAGGAGAGTGCCGCCATTTCATCCACACAGTTACCATGGTATGTGACAACCTGCCTATGGCACTGGAGTCACAGCTGATGTCTGCTGCTGGATATGGTAAGGCCATTTTCAAAACTGCATTTTACAACAGAACTGCTGAGCGTAGTGGATGACAATGTGAAGCACTGCAGCTTTAGATCAGATTAACAGACAAAACCCTCTAACAGTGTGCTGTAGGGCTGGTAAAGGGACAGCCTGGTGTAACGCCGTGCAGAGCTGCCCGATAGCCGGCCCGGTGTTACACCACAAAGAGCTGTTGACAGACAGAGCCATATAACGCCATATGGAGCTGATGGATCTTATGTATGGACCTCCCTGTGTAATACCATGTAAGGCTGACTGATGAATTACCCGGTGTTACATGGCTATGGAACAAATGAATAGACACCCCTGAGTGTCACAGAAAAAAACGTATAGCTGCAGAGCAAATGGATGTAGATTTAGTCTGGTGGCAAGAAGCACTCTTTCATGGGACTGTACTGAACACACGGAGCGGCAGTTTTGATACTACGACTAATGCTGTGTTTCAGATGATCCATGTCCTGCTCCTGTCCATGAATCCAAGAAGCCAGGTAACCCTAACCCTAACCTGAACACCGAGGAGCAAAACTCCACTATTAGCATTGAATAACCTTTCATAAAAAGCATTGGACAGATGGATGGATGGATGGATGGAAGGAAATTCAGGTTGCACGTTGTTCAACAACATATGACAGGATCAAGATACAGAACCATATATACAAAATGCTGTTATACATTTTAATTATATGAGCAAAAAATATCATTACGAAACTAATCTGCAAGAGACGGTGGAGTTTGTATGAGGATACATGCAGTAAGTAAACCACAAATGCAAAACTGATGTCTGTACGTCTGCAGCATGTTACAGTGGTAGATTTCCAACAAAGTGAATAAATTGAATGTATATTTTGTAAATAAAGATTTCTATATGCACAGTATTCTTAAAACTGAAGATAAATGGTTAGTGTACTGTAGAAGTTTTACAGTCATGGTGCAGCTGTTGGTCAGAAATAAGAGTAAGTGAGATGGTTAAAACTGAAAGCCGGTCATATCAGCATGGATGACGTCAGTCTCGGCTGGTTGCCTTGTGCGTGTAGACAAAGGTGTTGTAATGACTGTCTGATGAGTAAGTGTTTTCCCCTGAGTGGCTTCTAAATTTATTGCAGAATGCCAAAACCTGCAAGCTGCTGATGATTGTCCCACACCATTCAAGCAGAAACGTCAATGGGATACAGAAGATGGGAAAGGTAATGGCATGAAGCAATGCCAAACATTACTACAATACCTTAGTGTGATTTAGGGGCCATCTGAGGTTGCTATAAAAACAAGAAAGATTTCTAGGTGCTTGGTACCCTGATTGTATGTTTGTATTGCCCCGGTACTCTGGACATGATGGTTTTTCCCCACATACCCCTTGAATATTTGTGTATGCCCTTTATTTGTCTCCAAACACTTTGGATGTGTCAGTTTGGACCCTGATACCTTCTGTATGTGTTTTACTCCAGACTCACTGGAGAGGTACCGCACATCCATGAAGAAGTTTCTGCTGTGGCAGTACGAGCAAGTGACACAGGGTGTAGTACAAGACATTAAGCTGGAAGAAGTATGGGTCAGCCTGCGGCGGAGTCCAGGCCGGCCCAGGGACGCTGAAGAGGGAGCTGCAGAGAGCTTGGTCTCAGTTGACTCTCTCCTCATTGCACAGCCGGGGGTCACAGTTCTCCTTGGCCCTGCTGGCTCAGGGAAGACGCTGGTGGCACACTGCGCTGCTCGGCATTGGGCAAACTCTAACGTTCCACCGGTTCATCTGCTCTTCTTTTTCGAGTTCCGTCAGCTCAACGTGCTGCCAGACACCTTGTCGCTTAGCGACCTTCTCTTCCGCTTCTTCCTCTCACCTGACCAAGAGGACTGGGACAATATCTTGGACTTTGTACTTGCAAACCCCAGACAGGTGTGGTTGATCTTTGATGGTTATGATGAGTTCCGGTCCAGATTCACCTCCTCAATGAAGCTCAGCACCTCTTACGACCCCCAGCAGCCCCTCGCAGCAGCTGAGCTCTTTTCTGGACTGTGCAGTGGCAGAATACTCTCAGGCTCTTCAGTGCTGGTCACATGCAGGGCCCGGGATGTGTTGGACCTGCCCGATAATTGCCTGAGCCAGGTGGGTGAGCTCCTGGGCTTTGACCAACGGCGTATCAAGAAGTATGCTGAACAGTACTTCCGGGGGAAAGGTCACTGCGAACTTGCAATACACAACTTGTTGAAAAGTCGCCACCTTCTTTCCATGAGCAGCATTCCAGCACTTTGCTTTATGTGTTGCACCTGTCTGGACCACCTGTTTTGTGATAACCCTCACTCCCTGCCCGAGTTACCTGCCACTGTCACTCAGGTGTATATCCAGATACTCAGTGCTTTCCTTATCCGCTGCCGAAAGAGTGTATCAATGGGAAGCGCCATGCCACCGCTACAGAGTCACAAAGTGGCAGTACAAGAGTTGAGTCGGCTGGCTCTGCAGGGGCTGGACAAGCACAGCGTTGTGTTTTGGAAAAGGGATATCCCAGAGAACCTTCTGGACTTTGCCATGGAAGCTGGACTTCTGTCTTCCTTGAAGCTAAGGCAGGGTGATGGCTCATGGGGTGATGGATGCGCCTTTGTGCACCTGACCATGCAGGAATTTCTGGGTGCGCTGCACATGATGACCAGTGATGACATAACTGACAAAGACTTGAGGAAAAGACTCAACCTCAAGACTCGCTGGACTGCCAGGACCCAGCCCAAAACTTTATTCACTGACTCCCTCCAATTGTATTTGTGTGGCTTGACCTCTTCAGCCTGCTGGCCGTATCTGGTCCAGTTGGCCAGAGGCCCTGGGGCCCAGGGTCGTCTGCAGCGACGCCAAGGTGTAGTGCTGAAGGTTCTACAGCATTTGGCAGGCAGTGCCAACTTGACAGGGCCCAAATTACTGGAACTGTGCCACTGTACCTATGAGACCCAGAATTCTCAGCTTGCAAAGATGCTGGCGTCGAGATCCCACTTTGAGTTGCGCAATATAACACTGACACTCATGGACATGGAGGTCTTGGCATTTGTCATTTCAGCTGGAGAGCAGGGCGTCGGCCTTGACTTTGGTGGCTGCTCTATGGAGCTGGAGTGTCTGGAGGTCCTGGCCAGCTGTCGGAACATCTCTTACCTCGTGTGAGTCAGTCAACCGTGTCCTGTGCTCCCAGTCGCTTGATCGTAGCAGTCAAAATGTCTTAACAAGTGAGTCCTTTTTAAAAGCCTGCTTAGGTCTCTTCATGCCTGCTTCATACTTCACTTTTCCGTGCTCCATTATGGTCCACACATGACTAAGCATTTAGCCTTTTGTGCCAGAATTACATTTGACAGTGTATATAGAATGTTGTCTGTATGGTTGCCAGTGTACATTTGCAGTCAGCAGTGATGATATTCCACGGGACCAGCATAAGACGCATCTTCTCCTTGGTTCCGAATGAAGCTAAACCAAAAACGGAAGCATGCAACAACACCCACAAAATGGAAACTGAGTGTGATCTGCTTTTCCTTCTGTTCTGTCTTCTTGAGACATGAGTTGTAAATGTACCTTTGCACCTCATCACATAGCTGTTCATCGGAGGTGTCTATGACGAATGCACTCTTCTTTAACTCCTCCTTCATTGACCTCTGTTCTTTTAAAATCTGCACTACCACCTACTGGAAATTCCCAGCAGTGTAATCATCGATTTCTTCCGTGTGTAGTCGAGGTACACGAACACACAAAATGTCCATTAGACACAAAATCTGGGCTGCATGCCCCTACACACCTGATGATGAAATTTACATCATGCGCACTGTGTGTGGACCGTGACTGAGCTCGGAAAAGTGAAGCATGAACTAGGCTTTAGCTGCCTAGAGTGATCTGGGAAGCCATGGGGGCCCAATGGCTCACACCTGCAGGATTGATGTTCGAGCCCCACCTCCACTCTGTGTATAGGATGTATGTTCTCCCTATGCTTCATGTGTTTCTTCTAGGTACTCTGGTTTCCTTATGCAGCCCAAGGATTTGTGTTCTAGGCTGATTGGCTTTGCAAAATTGCCCACTGGAGGTGTGTTTGTCTTCAACATTAGGCAGAGCAACATGGTGGTTGGAGCCATTCTTTGTCGCATCAACTTACTAGCGGACCCAACGCATTACATAACGCTAGGAAAGGGAGAGAGGGATCTGTAATACCTCCAGCTTTGTAAATGGTTTTGTAGGGTCTATGCTGCATGAGAATGCTACATAACACTAAGACATTCATGGGGTGTGCAGTTTCTGGGACATCAAGCATTTATTAGTCTTCTATATTAAGGATCTCCTGACCAATGGTCAGTTTAACATTTTGAATGGCCAATTAAATGCATGCTTATAAAATATTAAATGCTCCTCCCATATCTAGCTCAAACTATCAGAAATGTTGTTTTATTAAAAAAAAAATGTTTAAAAAATTGCTTCAATTTGAATATTAAAACTTGCAGCTGAAAAACTGCTGAATCAAAACTGTTCTACAGTCATTTTATATGAAAAAACTACCTATGAATTTAGCTGAACTCCATC
This sequence comes from Gymnarchus niloticus, assembly GCA_009936485.2. Classification (NCBI taxonomy): domain Eukaryota; kingdom Metazoa; phylum Chordata; class Actinopteri; order Osteoglossiformes; family Gymnarchidae; genus Gymnarchus; species Gymnarchus niloticus. Next base: position 2,642,809 of record JAACJT020000007.1, read on the forward strand.
TCTGAAAGAGAAAATGAACTGCTCAACAGATCACTGTCCCTTACCTTGAGATACACAGGAGAGCCAAAACATTATGGCCACCCCCTAGCAGCCAGATGGAACATAAATTAGACGGGATATAAAAGGACAGGCAAGTGCAGGCCAGAAGCAGCTCTGTTGAATAATTCAGGCTGCTTGTCTATCCTGAAGAAGCAGGTTCATCATTTTTTTATTTTTATGGCTTTTTACCCTGAGGCACAGGTTTGTTTCAGAAGGATAATTCCCCTTACCATGTCACTAGGAGTATATGTGAATAATTTGAATTGAAAAGTTGGAAAAAAGCCCCCTTAGTAGGTAGTATGACCTCCAGGTGCCACCAGTACTGCAGCTATGCGGCGAGGCATTGATTCAGTGAAGCCTCGGAACGTTTCCACTAGGGGTGTAACGGTATTCGGAATATTATCAAACCATTCGGTATGCCCCCAACGGTTCGGTACGCACACGTGTACCGCGGTATTACGATGTCATTTTCCTATACGTATCGGCGTGAATATAAGATGGTGTTTTTCACCAAAAATACATCTAAAAAGCTGGGGTTGTCTTATTTTCGAGGGCTACAATTTAAACGTCATTATACGAGAGCAGACGACGTAAATTATCTGCCTCCTGGCTATCAGTGCTTTGTATGCAACTACGAGCTAGAGAAGAAAGGCTAAAACGAATGTTCTCTTCGCTCCGACGTGACAATGGCAGGTGCTAGTAGGGAGACAGAGAGAAGCTAATCTGAAGAGGTCCCGCCGTCTTTCAGCATTTTGGGTTTAGCATGCAATATGATGACGAGGGGAAAAAGACGGTAAACAAACTCATCAGGGTAAAATCTCATTAGTGTACCCAATGAGGGTACTTAATTTTGCACTTCGTTATTTTTACATTTAATATTGCCTATACAAGCATGTAGCCTGTTTAAATAAAATAGAGAAGGCAAATTAGGCTACTTCCAGGTTGTCAAAGCTTATACAGAACACAGAATGTTTAGACAGGTAGTTCACTTGATGTTAAACTTTATTTAAATATAGTAAAGCGTAAAATAGAAAGGCAAAATAAAGTTCCTTATTTAATTAAACGGTGATATGTTTTTATTTTCTTCTTAAATATAAAGATACCAAAACTGTAACGTTACTGTGGTCCCAATACATTGACACATACCGAACCGTGGAAAAACTATACTGTTACACCCCTAGTTTCCACTGGGATGCTGCACTGTAGAGTATTAGGAGTCCTCAGTGGTTCCCAATGCTGAATCTGTCAGTCAAAGTAGTCTCAAGTGTTCAGTAGGATTGACATCTGGTAAACACTCGCTTTAATGCTCCTCAAATCATTCGCAGACACACTCTTAGTGCCATGGCAAGGGGATTTATCCTGCTTGAGCCAGCCCATGCCGTCCAGGTAGATAGTCACTGTGAAGTGCTGGATCTGGCTGACCAGGATGGACAAGCAGCCCAGAGTGTTCACTGCTACTGCTTCTAGTCCTCATGCACCTGTCCTTGTATATCCCATTTCCGTTACCTTTATAGCCACACCGTCTTTATGCAAGGAAAAGCCAAATGCTCTACTGAGGGGTGGTCATAATGTTTTAGCTCACAGATGTATGTAATTTTACATCTGGATGTGTCTTTGATCTGTGGTACATGCTGATCTGAATTTGCTGATCCAAGAATGTAGCTGTACGTAATGCAACTCTGTGAATTTGTTTGGGCTTAAATGTGTTTATTTATATGTTTAAACTTATTTATCATTAGATTCCGGAGCCGAAAACATGAAGACAGATTTGCTGAGGCGTTATCTGAAATCCTTCCAAGACTCTCAAACCTGAGGAGACTGGAGTGGGTTTCTTCCTGTGGCTGTCACATAGACCCCAATGAGACTTTGCTCAAAACCTTCCTGAGCAAATCCGGAAATGGGGGAAAAGGGAGGAAGGATTTTATTGTGCAGTTTATTTTATTAGCAATGACAAGTTTTAATTACATAAATAAATATTGATGTATTAATGCTTTACCAGGGTGGCACCATGGATTCCAGGGATGAAGATTCATATCCCACTATTTGTGGAGTTTTACATAGCCAAAGACAAGTGGCTGGATAAATTTGTGTCTCTAAACTGCTGATAATGTGTGCACTGTGATGAATAAGAACCTTGGCCATTCTAATGCATTGTGTTGCATGGATAATTGCATTAAAATGATTGATTGTTTTGCTATCTCATTTATTCAATGCAACTTTACTCATTTATTAGAGACGCACTCCTGGGAAGATTATGAATGTACCTTATATGATATATTGTTGTTGTCTATTGTTTATGCTGTATGGTTAACACAAATTAACATTCTCTGGTGTAATTAATACTCTCTCATGTGATTCACCTCAAAGGCTCATCAGTGGAAATTTGACTGAAGCTGGAGTTGCGAAGCTGGCCGCTGCTCTAGGGAAATGCCCCTGGATCACTGAGCTCAAGTAATTAGTGTGGTTGGCACAACCGTTGCTTTTGTTGCTGTCCAGGGGTGTGGGCTGGTGTCCTTTGAGCCATCGGTGAATCCACTGGATTTCTCTCTTTGAATGTTTACCTACAAGGCAGCAGGCGATCAATATAATCTGCTTCGGGTCATTTAGCGAACGCACATGACTTTCAGGAATGCCTGGTGTCTGATTAACTCAGAACTGGACCTAGCAGCAGAGCGGCCAGTAACAGAGGTTTTGTAGTCTAATTGCTTTCTTTTTGCAGCCTCAGTGACAATCTCCTGATGAATCAGGGGGTCTGTAAGGTTGCTGATGTCTTACCTAAGATGACATCCCTCACCACAGTTCAGTCAGTATCATTAATTATTCAGTTATATGTAATTTCATTTAGTAGTAATAATACCTTTATTAGCTATTTCCATTTTAATAATAATCAAATATTTGCTGATAGGTTTTCTTTGTTTATTTTTGTTTTGTCAATGTATATTCTAAGTCTTGGGAAGAATGGGGCCTCCCTGGACGGTGTTCTGTACGTGGTGGAAAAGATGACCTCATGTCCAGCTATACAGAGGGTCTATGCTGAGTGAGTACTGATCCACACTCACTCACACCCTCCTCTACAGTTCTGTTTCAACCATATATGGTTATGTGTTCTGAATTATGATCTTTATTCCTGTTTTTCTTTTTATGTTTTTTTTCTGTAGTGGAAATAAAGAAATGAAAGAAATTAATGTTTATCTGTCTCAAGAACCCAATACACAGAGGTAGGTCTTAACTGCTTCACTGTATCTGCAAACATGGGCTTCAAATTCTTATTGATGTATTGATATTTTGATCATAGGCCAACGGTTGGCTTTCTTAATATTGATGAATTACATTCAATAGAATACATGTCATATCTGAGACAATGAGCAGGTGGTTGGGAAGCCTGAAGTCTAAGACAGAAGACAGAATGTTCTGGAAGAATGTCTATATGGTTGCTAGGAGTTGATATCTACTCTGGCACCTAATAATACATATAATTGAAACTCATTTTAGATTTAATTTCATGTCTCCTCAGTGTTGAAGATGGCCCAGGGCGTTTTGTCAGGTGAGAGCGTTACATGAAAAATAGCCACACCCTCAGACTGCCCTGGTATTAGATGGATGACTGTGTCCTATGATAATTGGCTTAAAAAGGAAAACCAACAGAAATGACGACTGGGATAACAAACATAACAGTTGTTAGCTGAGCTTAATTCTCTTATTCAAATTGAAACTAAATTTGCATCAAAGGATCAAAGCTTTCTTCTGCTGGTGGTGTCTGCTTCTGACTGACTATATCAGCTACAACCTTTCCAACTAGGGAATTCCCAGCAGTCAGTCTGAAGGGTGTGGTTGTGTCTTTCTGTGTCATTCTTGGTCCTGTTCTTCAGCATTATCATGTGGCTGTCCATCCACTTTTGCTTCCACAGCCTTGTGAACTGCAGTTTTATGTTAGATGCGATGGAAAAGCTCTGTCAGATCTTGGCAAGATGTGATGGACTCTCTGTCATTGAGTAAGTTCAGCTTTAAAGAAAACATTAATGCATGAGCAAGTGATGTTTCTAATTTTGTTAGAAACCATGCTATCCTAAGATTGTGCAAGAATGTTCTTTTTGGTGTGACTTTAGATGCGTAGCTCAGACCGAACCATGTTCTGCTGAATTAGTTTGTGATGCGTCTCCTAATTTGAAATGGGAACACTTGTTTTGAACTGTCGGTTAAACATGGTTAAAATGTCATAAAATAGGCAGCACGGTGGCTAAGTGGTTAGCAAGTCTGCCTTACAGTGAGAACGTTCCGGGTTCGGTCCTCACAGCTGACAGGGGCCTTTCTGTGCGGGGTTTGGATGTTGTCTGCGTGGGTTTCCTCCGGTTTCCTCCCACATTCCAAAGACGTGCAGGATGGGTCAATTGGTTACTCTAAATTGACCGTGAGTGTGGATGGGTGTTTGTCTCTGTGTTGGCCCCTGCGGTGGATTGGCAGCCTGCCCAGCGTGTATCCTGCCTCCCGCCCGAAGTCAGCTGGCATTGGTTCCAGCTTCCCCGCGAGCCTGACGGATAAGGGGTATAGAAAATGGTGTTGGCTCAGTAATGAAGTAAGGGTGTGGCCATGTCCATAATACATTGTGGTGATTAAATGTCCCCAGCAAGTAATAAAAACCTGAAATTTTGACCTTGTGGAAATACGACAAATGTTTTATCGATTTTATACAAATCTGTGAATGCAATCAAAAAACCAAAAGTCCAAAAAGTCTTGTATTTCGTAAAGGTTAGGGCTGGGTTAGGGTTAGGGTTGTCATAGTTAGGGTTACGCCCATAGAAATGAATGGAAAGTCCCCACAAGATTAGAAATACAATTGTGTGTGTGTGTGTGCGTGTGTATGTGTGTGTGTCTGTGCACGCAAACTTGATCTTAAAATCCTGTTTCCCTCCCTTGTTACCATGGTAATGTCAGTTTGTCCGGAGGGTCGATAAAGGATGATGCCCTGCAGATTTTGGTTGACTGGCTACAACGGCTGACTGTGTCCGAGGAATTTGTGTAAGAACTACTTTCTCAGACATACTCTTCTAACCCAGGAGCACAGCTAACCAACGTGTCCTGAACAAAAGACACAAAACAGTATACACATAGACAAGTACTGAGGTGAACAAAATAACAACAATTAAAGCAGTTTCATTATCAGTCCTGCTCTGTTACAAAGGATAAAACTCCAGGGTATGACATAAGTTATGCTTCAGTGGCCGTATCGCATCATTTCCTGTCTCATGAATGGTATTGATCTCTCACCAGTATGAATTCCACCATTTTGACTTTGAATGGGCTGTCAGTTCTGAGCCAGTCAGTGGCAAACTGTCCTGCAGTGGCAGAGGTGACCATCAGGTATGTTCTTGTGGGGCATAAATGTTTTTTTTATCAGTAACAATCAGCAGTGCAGTGTCATGTCTTAGGACAGATTCATTTGATATAGTATGTCGCAAATATTTATAAACTTTGTGAAATACTGTTCCTTAAAGGGGGGGGACACCCAGGTGCTCCCCTTTAATGCTATTTTAATACTACATACGGGTGTTTTTACATGCAATTACCTCATACATTTAGGTATTTTGATAGACATGTAAGTGTACTTATTACAACCTGACTCATTGTACACCAGCTGTTACAACCAGGTTCTCTTCTCCTACAGGCGGCAAGACCCCTCTAAGGTGTCAGTTATATTTGGCAGAGGAACACAGAAGCAGATGTCTGGGTGAGAAAATGTTGTTTTTATGGTTAATAATTGTTGTTTTCCTTTGTTTTTAATTCTCAGGACTAATGTTGGGCTCTTAAGAGGTCATCTTGAATAAAGTTCTCACATTCTCTCTTCCTGTCTCAGTGAGAAGACAACGGAGCAAGACGTAGCACAGTCTAAGAAACTTAGGTATTTATTATGGCCTACTGGAAAGGGCAATGGTGATGATGATGATGAGGAAGGTGCAGTTGGTAGTGAGGTTGGTGCTGATGATGATCTTAACTCTCCCCAGGCTGTCACAGTGTAATCTGCGTTCTTCCCATGTGGTTAAACTGTGCGAGACAGTTAGACGTTGCCCTGGCCTAACCCTTCTGGAGTGAGTATACGCATGAGTACAGTGGGGACTGGGGTTTGGTTCTGTCTGAGCTGTATTAGTTCTGATGAAGGGTCCTCGAGAGTCCAAAATGGCAATTTTTCATAAACACTCTCACATTAACAGGAAATACTGCTGGTTGCTTGATTTGTGTGTATGTTTCACTAATCTTTTGCTTCACAGCCTGTCCAGTAATGCTTTGGGGAATCAGGGCTTAAAGAAGCTTTTGGACCTCTTACCCCATCTCAGAGCAGTCCAAGAAATTAAGTGAGAGCTGGTTTAATTTTGACCATTCTTAATGTAGAGGGCGTGGGTCACACCAGTGAGGTACCCAGACTGACATGCTGGTGTAGCTAATGGGCTCTAAGCTCTCTTTTCTGTTTTTAGTGTCAGTGAGAATGGTGTGACTATGCACGGAGTCCTCCTAGCAGCCGAGGCCCTCTGTACCCATAGGAGCATGACTTCCGTGGACATCAGGTATGGCCATACAAAGTACGAGTCATTCATTTCATTCACTCATTTTAGTACTTCTAACAACCTTTAAACCCACACTCTTCAAAAGTGAGTAAACACTCAGTGGTTTGGCTGTTGTTGTTTTAGAAAACAAATGTAACACCTACAAACACACACACACACCGTGTACATGCATTCGAGAAGACAAAGTTAGATAGTAAGAGTACATTTTTTCCCTTTTTTTGCACCATGGTACAATGCTGGGTTGCTACTTTGTTGTTCCAGAAGTTACTTGTGAGGTAGAGCAGTACAAAAACAGCTCGAGCCAATTCCATTGGCTGGAATGAGCAAATGGCTTTCCAATTGGATATTTACATTTCTCACTCCCTTTGTTGTTTGTGTTTTCTTTGCTTTAGCCATGAAGGGAAGCACAGACTCATCATGAAGTTTTGCCACAGCAGAAGGTACCCCATCGCTCAGTTGCGTGTCTTTCCATTGTACAGTCAGAACATCACGAACAGGGCTTACTGGAACAATTCGCTCTTCTCCTGGTCCAGGTGGCACATCTTTAAAGGTAGCATAAAATGACAGGCGAGTGCTGGCCGGCAACAGGGATGCCAAATGCTTCAGACGACTCGCCCATCTTGGTGGATTTATAATGTTTTGACTGCACAGTGTACATAGCTGCTGCTGAAATGATATTCCCATGATTTTGATGTATGCGTATCTTTCCAGGCCAGGGGGCATCGTGAGTTCTTCTCACATACCTGAGAATGGGCTACAGCCGCCTAAGAAGTTCAGGTAAGCCAATGACTGTAGACAATGCTAATGAAGTTAATAGTCATTAACATGCTGTTGCTCTTTGGTCCCAGAGCTGCTCATTCCGCCTTGACCACAGCGGTCCTTCTTCCTTTAACTTCGTTAAACTTTGTTTAACTTCTTCGTTATTCCTTTAACTTGAAGGATGTTTCTTTCTGCTACAGTCTCTGGTCTACTGATATCCACCCTAGCAGCATGGATGAGCTCTGCAGGAAACTGTCACTGTGCACAGGTTTAGTCCAATTACAGTAAGTATGACAGCTACTGTAAATCTGTGAGTAAATGCAAACTCTTTCGTGTTTTCTAGCCTTAACTATTTTTTTTCTTCCTGTAGTTTCAGTGGTGGCTCCCTGAAGGCAAAGTCCATTCTGAAGGTTCTAAATCACCTTCCCCAGTTGGCCACCCTGAAGCTCCTGAAGTGAGACTTCTGGGTCTTATTTTCATTCCTTCTCTGTCACTGGTCAATAGCTGATCTAATGACTCATGCTGAATTGCAGAGCTTTTGCAGTTTCATTGCAGCTCATTAAAACTGATCCCTTGGAGCTTCGGCGGTAAGATAGCGTGGTGACACCATGGCCAGTGCTGTTGTCATATCTTGGGCTGCTGATTCAGATCCGCCGACACATGTAGAGTTTGCCTGTTCTTCCTGTGTTACATGTATTTTGTTGTATGTCCAAAACTGGCATCTCTAAATTGTCCATTGTGTGTGTGTGTGTGTGTGTGTGTGTGTGTGAGCGAGCGTGCGCAGTGCCATGTGATGAATGGCATGCTGTCCGGCGTTTTCCGTTGTCTCGTACCCTGTGCTTCCTGGGAGGGGCTGCAGGCTTCCATTTATTGTTGCTGTGTGTTTATGGTGTACATTCTAAGCTGATCCATCAACAGCACACACAATTTTTTTTTTTCTGCACACAAAACTACACAAAACTACACAAAATGTGCTGAGTGTCTTTAGTTGATGGTGAAGCAGCCGGATTAGATACTGAGATTGTGTTGCTTGTTTCAGTTTGTCTGATAACTGGCTGAGGGATGAAGGAGTGAAGCCTTTTGCACAGTTTAACAGAGAACATCAGGCTTCCACCTTAGTGAGGTGAGGTGATTTTAAGATATCTCTGGTTCTGGTTATCTGCCTTCATTATTTTTTCACTGTCTCAAGTTCTGACTTAAAAATAATCATGTAAATTTATTTCTCACTGCAGCCTCGATCATAATAAACTTACCGTTGTGGGGGTTCTGTACCTGGTGACCGCCTTGACTGTTTGTAAGAATTTGCTCAGAGTTGAAGTAAGGTGAGGCCCTCAGACACGATGCAAGCAGGCTGAGATAAGTACTGCCATGGATTCATGTTTGGTCAAAATGCCTTCTGTGGTTTTGATATCATTAAACTGATCTTGCAGTGTAGTGTTGAAGCATGGTCTAAATGTGCCACATAGTCCCATCATTGGGCCACGAGATTTCTCATGTTGGCAAGTAATTTAGTTGCTCAGTCGTGACATGATGGTATTGCCTTTTATTAACAGTCTGAGCCAGGAGGAAAGAGCTATCATTCAGCTTGGCCCAGACAGCAGCCATGGCAAATCCCTCAGGTACAGCAGTAGGGGAATTATCCTGCTTTGTTCTTTTATGATCAAGCCTATCATGAAGTAAATCATTGGAGGTTTAAAAACACACCTCAGAGTGGCTGCTCTGGTTGATGAATGTAGCTAAAGGTGTTGGTCCTCCAGTATTGAGATGGACTGAAAAGAATCCAAAATGTAAGCTCCGCCTTACTGTTCCTGCCTCAGTTTCATCCTGTTGTCTTAATGTCTCTCTCTCTCATTTCTCCAAGGCTCACACAGTGCACATTTGAGCCTGGTCACCTCCAGATTCTGGCTGATAGTCTAGGCCGCATCCCCTGGCTTGTTGAGCTGGAGTGAGTATACAAGGGAAATGACCATTCTGCCACGTTGTCAGTATAAATGTCTATCAGTATATTAAGACAGGCAGCCTTGAGCTTGATGATGATGGTGATGAATGTGTCTCCTGCAGCTTTTCCTGTATTGCTCTGCCCAGAGGAGGCCTACAAACCCTTCAAAACGCTCTGAGTTCACTGAATGCACTGAAAAGACTGGAGTGAGTGTTTCATGTCTTTCCACACACACAAATTTGGATGCATAAAGTGAGACATATATAAGCATAATTGAAAATTCACAGTTGCACAAAAGCACACATCCTGATTCATAAGGGTATGAATCTTGATGAATTCTGATTATTGGGCATCGTGATTTGATTCAAAATGGATTCTCAATTCTATATGTAGCTAAGGATCACGGGCTTTTGTTTTTTTGAGAGCTGGTGGAGTTTACAGGTACCTTAGCTATGATTATCCAATGTACTCGCTGCACTGCTCTCTTCAGAACTCCGTTGTAGGCCTGCATTAAAAAATCTAATTTGACAAATTCCATAAGTTGATTTAATCAAGTTTTTGACAGGGATCTCAATTTTTAGTAATTTTTCTTTTTTCTGCAGACCAAACACATACCTTATACACACTCCCACAGAAATGCACACAGGAATATTACCACACACTTATAAACAGAACACATTGGTTCTTGATTACACACTCATTCATATTCTTGTTTTGCATCTAGGATCCGAAATTGTGGGCTGAGTCAGCAAGAGGTTGTAGCCCTGCTAAAGGACATGGACTATACTCCAAGGCACCTGGAAATCAGGTATTTGTGTGAGAATGGATTTAAGTGTATGTGTGTGTGTGTGTGTGTGTGTGTGGGGCGGGGGGCTGTTGTTCTTAGTACAGAGGTTCATGGTCAGGGTATCATTATATGTTGCTTGCTGTTAGCAGAGAAGTTCATGGTCAGTGTTAGCTGTTTCTTGTAGTCAATATAGAGGTTTGTGGCTAGTGGTTGTTGCCTTTTCTCCTGTTAGGGTGGAGGAGCCTTGGCTCATTGCACAGGCAGCTGTTAGCCTTATTTCCAGTTGCATTGACATGACCTCCAATGTGCAACATATCATGTAAGTTCTAAGTATTTTCTGAATAATCTGTTCCTTATGCAATCTCACTTCACCAAGTAAATGTTGCTTAACAATGCTGACTACTGACACACCGTGTTGTGTAACTGAGGATGAACGCGTGATGTTTTTGGTGCAACCATATTTCAGACATCTTATCTTCTTTAAGAGAGTTAAGTGGCTTTCTAGCCAGCAAGCATCCAGAGAAAAAAAAATCAGCTTTTATACCATCCAGATAAAATTAAAGCCTTCACAAACTCTGTTATATGTGGTGCTGGAAATGTATGAGAACTTCTGCAAAAAGGGAAATGCTTTGGTTCTATGGACATTGTTTCAGAGGATACAGGTTTTGTCTTTCCCATTAAAGAAGAAATTAATCGCATTATTACCTAGGAGGTCTCGAGTGCCCTGGCAACTGTTTTGCACGTTCTTCTATTCTGTTGTGTACAAAACAGAACTGTGTGTGTGTGTGTGTGTGTGTGTGTGTGTGTGTGTGTGTGTGTGTGTGTGTGTGTGTGTATAAGCTGGTCCCCGAACTGAAACAATCTTGTCTCTGTAGGGTGAATGGAACGACTGTAATAATTACCCTACACACAAGATATTCACAAGGGCAGCTGTGTACAGACACACCAATGCCAAGGTAAAGTGTGGTTATAAGGGTTGTGCTATATTTGTCCTGACTGTTAGTTTGAGTCCTATCCTTAGACATATTTCCTAAGCCATATTGGGATTGTTTCTGTTCATAATGGTTACCTACTATATGTAGAGATCTGTGTTGTAGACTAGCAGTGTTTATAATGTGGGGTGTACTGATTCTCTCATGTCCCCTAGAGTGAACACTGGAAAACAAATTTCTGCTGTGAAATCTATTGGGTAAGATCAGAATACTCCGTGTTTTCCAGCTAGGAAGGCCCGTGACTCAGCAGTGAAATTCAGTTTCATTTTCATTTCTTCATTGTGAGTTCACAGGGCGTTACTTTCGTTATTATGGGACTCACTGCTGACCTCTGCTGGTAGATGAATATCTATTACATTCAGTATATTAATGGTCCTCAGTTGGTCCAGAAAGGTTCTTACAAATCAGCTGTCACTTTTTCATTTATATTCCTTGAGTATGTAAGAGAAGCTGAAAACCTTCTCTTACCTCAGCTCATACAAATTTATATTTTCAGAATAAGTAAATTTGAAATTAAAACCAGTGGGTAGCACTGTTGCCTCAGACCACTAGGGTTTGGGGTTTGACTCTGACCTGTGCTCTGTGTGTGTGTGGATCTCTGCTGTCTCTTTTCCCGGATTGTTGATGGACATAGCTTGGTTTGCGTGTTCCCTCCCACAGGTTGGTGAACTGCTGTCTCCAAAGCCAGCACCTAAGGTTCCTGTCCTACATGAGTCAGCGATGTGCTGAGCTTGTGGAGCTGGAGTAAGTGTGGTGTAAGCTGGTGTTTGGCAGCACAGTGGTGTAGTGGGTAGCCTTGCCTGACCAAGCTTGGGGTTTTGAATCCTGTGTCTACTGTGTGTGTGGGGAGTTTACATGTTGCAGAGTTTTCTTTCCACAGTCAGAAATATGTGGTTAGGTGAACTGACATCTCTAAATTACCCTTAGTGTGTGAATGTGGGTACTGCAATGGAGTGACATTCAGTGCTGGTGTCTCTGTGTGTTCCATGCCTTGTTCCCTGGAATCCAATACAGGCCCAGCCTGACCTTGTACAGAAGTGATACGGATGTTGTCCATCTTTGTCAGTAAGGCAGTAGCATGTATTAGTAGCTTTAAATTAAAAAAAAAAAAAAGTTTTTTTTTTTCTATGGATGTAGGGGCTTATTTAGTGTGTAAATATATGCATTGATCCACACTCCTATGAAATCCCATGTAAAGTTAGTCACACCCACTGAATATATTTTGTTTCTACCGTCAAGTTTGTCCCAGAACAGTATTGCAAAAGAAGGGGCCGAGATTCTGTCATCAGTTCTTCCTGCTTTGCAGCATCTCAGAAAGCTCAGGTGAGACCAGTCAGAATCTGAAGTACCAGCCAGTATTGACTGATACCTCTGTTTTGGGGATCCTTATACAGACCTGAAATTGTGGCTGACATTATGTGCAGCATAGAAGTTTTAACAAGACCTGGATGCGACCATGGAGCAGACAGACATTTTGAAAGTCACATTCCACAGCCCACAAGTGCAAATGACTTTGTCACTACTTTAGATCAGAACAAATTTAAATGCTTCATTGCATAAAGGGTGGTAAATGTTTATATACCGTAATTTTCCCAGAAATACACCAGCAAGATTAGGGTAAGTCATGTACCCTGGTAAAACTGGATAAATAGTCTACTCTGGATTTTGAGCCTTCTATGATTCTCTAGAGATAAGGCAGCATATTGACCTCCATGCTTCTGTCTCCAGCCTTGACTCCAAAGAGGCTGAGCTAGGTCAACTTGAGATGCTTACCAATGGCTTTTCAGAATCTGTCAGCCTGGAGGATCTGAGGTACATAGCCATCCTGATCGCTGTTGTTAATTCTGTGAACTAGTTTAGTTGTGTCTAATAAAAGTCTGGTCCTGTTTTGGTACTGCTCTCTCTCTCTCTCTCTCTCTCTCTCTCTCTCTCCAGCTTGGCTCACCACGTCATTGATGACTCCTCGGCTGCTGCATTCGCAAGGACACTGCCAAGAATGCCACGACTCCGGGCTCTAAAGTAATAGCTCCTCCCCTGCCTTGTTGTGATTGGTCGGGTGACAAAACAAACATTGCTGTCCAGCCAATCACAAAACTTTTTTGGTGAAATAGAGTGCATGTGAGAACAGAATTACCTGAAATGAGACCGGTGTGTCTATTAATTTGAGGCGTAAATTATTTGATATTTTATACTGCATTCATTTATCTCTCTGATATTCTGTCATCTTGTGGGCTTCATGAACCAGTATCTCTTCTCTTCAGTCTGTCACATTGCTCAGGTCTGACTACTGCTGGGGCATGCCTGCTTATAACAGGACTGGCACACTGCCACTCCCTCGAGAACATCAGGTGTGTCTGACACACTTCATCTGGTTACTGCATCGAGACTCCTGAGTGACTGCTGGAGCACTTGATGTTCTTACCAGAGAATCAGTCATCACAATCATCTCGACCATTCGATCGCACCATAATCACATCTCCGACACATCTCAGTCATGTCGTGATCAATCTCACGATGCCCTCCTTTGTCCCGTCATTTTATTCTTCCAGCTTGAAAGGCCTGCAACTGGAGGAAGCAGCTGTGGCACATCTGGCTTCTGAGCTCCCTAATCTGGCCTCCGTTACACGCCTGATGTAAGTAGTGAGTGTGATGCCTTCCATTCTGGGGCTGGTATAATTAAAGATGGTGCCATTGGAACCTGCCACTGTTTATTATTTCCTGATTGATTATTTGTTTTTATGGCTGTTAATTTTGTATGCTGTCTGTTTTCTATCAAAGTTCATATGACCATCACAGGTGACAAGCTCCTTTTAATTAGAGACTCACTTCACTCCTACTTTTTATCCAAATGCCAATTTACCAACCAATGTACTGCTAAAAAAGGTTACCAACAGACAGTAAATCTTATAACTGGGTCAGAGAGGCCAGAGAAGCCATTTAGAAGACACCTTTATACAGAACTGCCGTACCCGGCTTGACGACTCTCTTACCTTGGCTATCGCTACGTTAGCAGAAAAACGCTAGCAGAACAGCTTCTCCCCCATGGCTGTCTCACCTGTCAAGAAGTTGTACCTCACTCGACTACGTCACCACTGTTATCAGGCAAATAAGAATACACAATCTGACTGAATCTCACTGGAAATTTGTGCTACTTTTGATTTATTGCAGTCTGTGTACCAGTTTTGTCTGTACTGAGGAACATGTCAGTGGCAGTCAGCCCAGTCTCCCGTGCTTCAGCCCTCATCCGTCCTGCCAAGCTGTATCTGTTCTTTCTAAGCACTCCGTGTTTCCTGTCCTTATCATATACACTGTTACTGTTAGCTTAGCGTTGTGTGTATAGCACAAAAAAACAGAAAATAGCCCGTTTGATGTATAGTAATTTGTGAAAAAAAGTCTAATTCTGACTAACAGAATGAGTCTCATCCTCAGCAGAAAGTTTTCCTTTTCTGCTTTGTCCTCAGACTAAGTAAGATTACTGTGGCAGCAGGCCACACCAATTCAGCAAGCAAAGCGATTTTACCGCTGCTGGGCTCTTTGGAGCAGTTGAGAAAGATGGAGGAGATTGAGTGAGTACAAAATCTGGATATCAGTGGTCTGCATTCTTCATTGTATCACACTTTTCCACTCTTCCTTCACTGTGCATCAGACACAGCTAATGAAAAGTGCCAATGTAGTGACGTGTTGTGTGGCCCAAACTGCTAGACGTTTCACTGTTCTGTGTCCAGTCTTTGAGCACCTGGCCCAGGTGAAACAGTCACTTCTGTTGCAGGATGGATGAGATGTGGATGGGGGACAGAGGGGTGCAGGAGCTTGCCAAACATCTACCCAAATGGACAGGGCTTCGGCGAATTAGGTGTGGTATCCAGCATGCTTTGTTAACCAGGGAGCTGTTAGCTTATGCTCTCAGCCCACTTGTCAGCTCAGATGTACTGCTGGCTTGAGGGCAGACCTGACATCCAAATCAGTGTGATGTTCATAATGTTTATCTTTACAAAGAAACTGAGCGACCCCAGATCCCTGATCTATGGCCGCTTGGAGACAGCCCAGTATCTTGGACCTCTTCCCTGTGTTTCATCTCCCTCACAGCTTGAGTGAGAACTGCATTGGCGATGCAGGGGGAGAGAGGCTGATGACAGCACTGACACACTGCACAGCCCTGGAGGAGATCATGTAAGAACAGACTCTGAGTGGCTGGGACTTCTGACACAAACATATTTGAAAAAATTGTGCTATCGTTGGGCTGAGAATTACAGGCTTCAATGTTGCCACATGGCCCTGACTTGCTGTACCCTTAACGACCTAACTGTACGCTTTTCTCTTAGTTTGTCCAGGAACAAGCTGGGGAGTTCAAGTGCTGCTCACCTGAGTGCCCTCCTACCCTCACTGACCTGTCTGAGAGTTCTGAAGTGAGAGTGCTTTGGGTTGGGGTGGCAATGCCCTCGTCCAAGTTAGCTTGTGATGTTGTCTTACACAGCACATTTTCTTTGGCTTATCCCATACTTGAATGCAAACTGACTTAGTGGGACTTGCCTCTGAGTGAGTCCTGAACGCGTATTTGTGATGAGAACAGAGATATACGGGTTTTGACTCTAACTTTCTGAATGTGAAATGCCTCATCATCATTCTGTAACCTAGACAAACTCATATTCAGATTTTACAGCAGGTCATAATCAGTAGTCATTTTCATGCTCCATCCCTGAATAAACCTGTTTATTGTAATGTGCAGTCTTCAACGTAACGAAATCCAGCCAACAGGAGGCACTGCTCTGATTAAATCCTTTCAAGCTTGTAGAAGTCTGACAGACATTAAGTAAGTGTTTGGGCTCTTATAACCTACATGTCTCTATATTCATCTGTTGGTCCCCATCTGTTAGGGCAGTCAGATGTTTTTTCTAAGCTGTATCTGTGTATGGTTTCCATTGAACAGCTTGTCTGAAAATCCCCTTGGAAGAGATGGAGCTGCAATGCTCACTGTTGTCCTCCCCCACATGCCGTCATTAAGAAGACTGCAGTAAGATGTTTCGAGCATGTCTGACGGCACACAGATCTCTGACACAGTGTCCAGTTTCTGGGAACATCATAGTTTATGACAGAATGAATGAATGAATGAATGAAAACATGCCTTTAACCAGCTCAATTACACAAAACAATGGCTGTCTAGAATTATGGAAGTGTCCCTGGAACCTATTAATCGGTCTAGCTGAGTCTACACTTGATGCAGGCTGACTGGTCACCTGTATGTGTTTTTGTATTGCAGTCTGGTGTCTATTCACACTGCAGAGCTGGCTGACTTGGCTGCCTGCCTGGAAAATTGTGTCAGTGCAGAGGACATCAGGTGAGAGTTTAGCGTTTGTGTAAGACACACAGTATAGCTATGAAGTGTGTATGTATGACACAGCATAATGATTTATTATACATCGATTCAGTCATTTTTGTTTATGGTTAAGGTTATCAGAAAGTCAGCACAAATCTTCCTGCACGTTTCTCTTTCCGTCAGGTTGTCCAAGGTACAGATGTTGGTCTGGTAGCACCAGTTACACTTTCTGCAGAATTAACAGCCCACTGTATTCTGTTCTTGGAGGCTGCAGAACCATATCTGACCCAGACGATTGCTGCATTTATGAATATGAGGATCCAGCTTCTTGAAATTCAATTCAATTTTATTTGTATAGCACCTTTAACAAGAAGCACGGTCACAAAGCGCTTTACATAGTCCCGGGCCCAGGGTCCCCAGAGAGTACGCCAAAGGCGACAGTGGCGAGGAAAAAACTCCCTCAGAAGGAAGAAACCTTGGGAGGAGCCAGACTTTAGGGGGAGGCCCGTCCTCCTCTGGCCGACACCGGGCTGGACAAGGTCATTAATACAATACAGCAAAGAACCAAGTGGTAGAACAGTTTCAGTTTCTTGATGAGGAGATCAGGGTGGGGGGAGGTGCAGATGGCGACTGCTGAGATGGGGGGCTGGGGTGATGCAGGAGGTAGTAAATGTTGCACTCTTCTCAGGGACTGTATAGGTCCAGTCTCTGTCAGGCCTTTGTTCTTCAAATCTGCAGTAAAACCTTGGTTTGTTAGGCAGTAAGGGATCAGCATCTGCTTGGGGGTGTTTCTTCTTGTAATTTGTGATATTCTGAAGACCTTTCCAAACAGCAGAGGAGTCACTGCTAGCAAACTGCTGTGCCAGCTTTTTCTGTATTAGAGTTTTTCAGATCTGATGACCCTGTTTATCCTTGATTTAGCTTGGATGTGGATTGCATCCTTTTTAGTAGAGTGCAGTTTCCAGAACCATTGTTTGTTACTCTGCTTGGTGAAAGTTTTTGTGGGAATGCAGGTGTCCTCACAAAAAATGATGTAAGAGATGAGTGTCTGTATACTCATCAACGTCTAAGCAGGTATCCTGAAAGATATCCCAGGCCATTAACCTGAAGCAATCCCAGAGCTGCCTGATCGGTGTTGTGGCCCAGTGACAAGTTGTCATCTTAATAGCTTTTTCAGATTTTCTTCACAAGTAGACATCAAATGAATCATAGCTTGAGCAGAGTTACCTAATGGTGCTTGACCCCAAGGACAACAGGCATTCTTTACTGTCCTGTTGTAAGAAGTTGGAGTCCTCCTATCTATAGTCAGCCAGTCTACTGGATATTTGTATTTGGGGAGCTCGCGACACTGGTTATTCTGCCAAAAACTGTTGCAACAACTAAGCATTTGTCTGAGGACAGATATGAACTGAAGCCAAAAAAAATGGATGCGAATTCTTTTGGTGAATGAAAGGGATTGCACTTCATATACAAGTTCTCCAAAATGGGAGATCAGTGTTTGCAAATGACTGCAATATACTAAAAATGAATGGTTAATAAGAACCAGGAGAAGACCGAGGAGGGATAACAATAGTCCTTAGATTGACAAAGAAGAAACCTCTTTGGTCCAAGGTCACCTTACTGCTCCTTCCCCCCGGCATGCCATCACTCACCAGCTGTCTCTGTATGTCTGTTTTCTGTCCCTCTCCTCACTCTTTGTCAGCTTGGCATGGAACAGCGTGGGTGATGATGTGGCTCTGAGGCTAGCTGAGGTCCTACCGGTCTGCCACAAGCTGAAAAGAGTCGAGTGAGTTCTGATCGCCACACGAGACTGCGTCACGATTAACAGGACGAGGCCTAAAGCTTTTCAGTCAGAGAGACACCGCAACAGACTCGTACTGTTCTTAAGGAGTTCAATGTCATCTTTTACAGTTTGGAATCTAATAAGATCAGTGTGACAGGGATGGAGGCCCTGGCTGCAAGCGTACAATTCTCTTCATCCATCCAAGTGATCCGGTATCTGTATGTTTGTGTGTCTGCATGTGTATGTTTTAGTGTTACTGTATCATGTAGACTGTGAATAGGTGAGTGTGTGAATATCAGTGAAGGTTCTAATTTGTGTCTATGAGGGTAGTGCGTGATATGGGTTTGCAATCCTAAATACCATTAAGTCAAAATGAAGCCTCCAGTGAGGTAGGAATTTTAACGTGTGTTTGTGTGTCTTAGGTTATGGAAAAACAACATCCCCAAGGAAGAATCTCTGAAGCTGAGTGCAAAAGATCCACGGCTCAACTTCTCACCAACATAACTTTGAACCTTTGCCCTGTCTCTGCCTGTATTCACTTGGGATGGGATAGTCCGTCTTCTGAACATTACTTGAACAAGTATCGTATTGCACTGAATAGGAATGATTCCTGAAACTCAGAAGGACTGATGTCTGAATTCAAGAATTTATCTTCCTGTTTCAAAGGAGAACATTTTGACTTTAGAACATCCTCCACTAATGCAAACAAGCAGTCATTCTAACCTGGAAGAGGGAGGAATCAGTATAAAGGCCAAGATTTATGCATGGCACACAATTCTGTCACCTAAGTCATGGTCTCCTAATTATGTCTTTAGCTTGGGTTCATAATCAAGCTGGAAAGCCTTACTTTAGGTATTTGAATAAATTTGCAATAAAATGTGTTTGTTTTGGGGGAGCTAGGCGTGAATCGGTAACTCATTCTCCATACTATTTTCTCTGTTTGCTGCTGCTAAATTCATGATGGTCTTTCTGCTTGCTGTTGTTGCTTAAATAGGTGTCCAACATCTGAGCTGCAGACATTGGGTTTCCTTCATTTTAAACTACACCCGCATGACCCTCCTCCCTCTATTCCTGGTCACACACATTATGTTCTCCACCATTTTGCGTATTTATTACAGGATATGTCTACACTATTAATAAAATAATTCTTGCAAAGATATTAAATTGTGTTTTGTGAAATTTATTATTCAGTGTTTTTCCCAGATACCCTGTGCTTCGCCCTTTAAATATTCAATCTGCAGGCATCTGTGCACAGCATTCCCAGGTTCTGGTGACATGCAGCCACAGTAACACCAGCAGATGACAGTATAGTCACATAATGGGAATGTGAATTTGGGGCAAAGCCACACTTCCATGTTGTACTGGAACGTGTTGTCACCTTGCAATTCTAGCTGTGATGACCTGATGACTTGAAGATCTTCTGCAATAGACTGCATAGGCAGGCCTCCTCCAGTGTGTGCCATTCATTCCAGCATTCCATGGTTGTGGAATAAAACTTTAAAGATTAAACTCCATTTGCATTCCTGAAATGCACATACAGTGCATACCAGCTTCCAAAATCCCTTAATCTAAAGAAATCATGGTCAAGTAACCTTAGTTTACATTTACATGATTGCAGGACATTCTCATAAATAAAATGGAAGCCGATTTCCTAGCATTGAGTCTGTGGAGTGAGGAGTCTGTTGCATCAAAATTTAATGAAGAATTCAACGCTGTCTACATGGTACATCAGTGAAAACAAGATGTTGAGCTTAGCTTTGACAGCTTTGAGATAGCTACTCAATAAATGCTAGAAAGTGTTCTCAGTTTTTTTGCTTCCTGGACTAGCATTATCAAGATGGCCATTTTTGTTTATGTTCTAACCAAACCCTCTAGTGGCCAGTTTGTAGGGCCAAGTCAGAGTAACTTCTGAGCATCTGTCCATCTGTGCAGATTAAAGCATGATCTTGTCCAGCTACACACTCCTAAATGAGATCACACTCTGAATCTCTGTCAACCTACAGCACTGAGATCAGTCTCAGTACAGCTGTGTACTCCTAAATGAGATCACGGTCGGAATTTTAGTCCAGCTGTTCCTTCCAGAGATCACACCGTTTCTGTCCAGCTGCTCATTCCTGAAATCACACGTCTCCGTCCAGCTGCTCATTCCCAAAATCACGTCTCGTCCAGCCGCTAATTCCTGAAATCACACGTCTCCGTCCAACTGCTCATTCCCGAAATCATGTCTTATCAAGCTTCTAACTCCTGAAATCACGTCTCCATCCAGCTGCTCATTCCCGAAATCACACGTCTCCGTCCAGCTGCTCATTCCCGAAATCACACATCTCCGTCCAGCTGCTCATTCCTAAAGTCACGTCTTGTCCAGCTGCTAATTCCCGAAATCACACGTCTCCATCCAGCTGCTCATTCCCAAAATCACACGTCTCCATCCAGCTGCTCATTCCCAAAATCACGTCTCGTCCAGCTGCTAATTGCTGAAATCACACGTCTCATTCCAGCTGCTCATTCCTGAAATCACGTCTCCGTCCAGATGCTCATTCCTGAAATCACACGTCTCCATCCAGCTGCTAATTCCTGAAATCACACATCTCCATCCAGCTGCTAATTCCTGAAATCACACGTCTCCGTCCAACTGCTCATTCCCGAAATCATGTCTTATCAAGCTTCTAACTCCTGAAATCACGTCTCCATCCAGCTGCTCATTCCCGAAATCACACGTCTCCGTCCAGCTGCTCATTCCCGAAATCACACATCTCCGTCCAGCTGCTCATTCCTAAAGTCACGTCTTGTCCAGCTGCTAATTCCCGAAATCACACGTCTCCATCCAGCTGCTCATTCCCAAAATCACACGTCTCCATCCAGCTGCTCATTCCCAAAATCACGTCTCGTCCAGCTGCTAATTGCTGAAATCACACGTCTCATTCCAGCTGCTCATTCCTGAAATCACGTCTCCGTCCAGATGCTCATTCCTGAAATCACACGTCTCCATCCAGCTGCTAATTCCTGAAATCACACATCTCCATCCAGCTGCTAATTCCTGAAATCACACGTCTGCATCCAGCTGCTAATTCCTGAAATCACACGTCTGCATCCAGATGCTCATTACCGAAATCACACACCGTCTTTGTTCAGCTCCGCACTCCTAAGTAAAATCACATACAAAAACATATGTAATATGCCAAATGTATCAAGCATCCAAGTAACAAGGGGCAGATTTCTCTAATTATGCACTATAAACGATAGTACAAATTACTGTTGATTCTCACCTGTTCTCTTCGAGAAAAAGGTCTGACAGGCTGGTCATATGGGGTATGGCACAGCAAGGCACCTTCAGGAAAGAGTGATCCTCCTGAGATGCCGACACCGGGGGAATCACCCCAGTGAACGTCAACTGATGTTCAACATAACATTTTTCACACGATCCATTTCGGTACGATAAAGACATACAGTAGCAGTTACTGTCTGCCTAAGAAGGCGTTTCAGTAATACTGAATACGGCTATTAGCAACTTATATAAAGTGAACTGCGCCACGTCTCAGGTCTGTGTTACAGAAAGTGGGGTGACTGAGGAACTGGATGGGCGGAGATTTCCTACATGAAGGCTGGTCTCGCCAACTTCCAAGAGGCTTTGGAGAAGCCAAATGCTGGAGACGTGTCGGCAAAAATGGCGTTTTCATGCTGAACTGTAAGCTGTAACATGTACAGTGGCTTCATTTAGGACTGGAAGAAGCGAAGGAAGTCTCCGCAAAGCCATCTCCGCTGTGGACGGTGAGTACTGGTGAGTACTGGTGAGTACCGGTGAGTACCGGCACGGTTTGGCTCGATTCTCCTTGTTATATGTTTACCGTTAGTGGTGAAATATGAACTGTAGCATTTATAGTAAAAGAATTTTAATTTCCAGTGCAGCATAAAAAATACACTAAAAATAGTTACTGTAGTTCCTCAGTAGAGTCTAAAGTCGGAGTTTTGAGGGGATGATGACAGTTTAAAGGATTTCTGTTTTCAAGAAGCCGCTAAGCTCATAGTGGACAAAGATTCACTTCTCATAAGGCAGCTGTAAAGTGTGACATCCTTTTAAAGTGCTGTATAATAATGGATAATATAATCATTGTATAATGGTTATTAATATTGCGCAGTATAAGGACCAGTTCAGGGTATCAGCAACAGCCTGGCATCTGAACCAACATCTTCAAGCTATTAGTTCCTGTCGTGAGGTTCATTGCTGCTTGATTCTTGGCAAAGCAAGTGGATGGAGGAGCTCCAGAAGACTTTCTGGACTTCAGACCTTCTGATGTCTTGTTGGAAACGCCTGCTGTTCCTGCTGCAGAGGAGCTGGGCGTCGTTATGCCATCCGGAAAATTTCCATTTACTGTAATAAGTACAGTACAGAGTACAGAGAGTCCGGTGTATGCTGGACAGACACTTTATGAATTTACAGTAATATTTTCCAATACTTTCAGCACCACCCTTGTGGCCTAAGCAGGTGTTCATGCTAAAAGATGGAGGCATTTCTTAGCATCATGGCCCTTACACAAGGCTAGATGTACACATGTGTAAATAAGTGTACTGCTTGTTCTGCCTCTTTATTAATAAATATAAAGCAAACCGAGTCCCTAGAGGTTTCCATGTGACTGACCCACATACTGTTGGTTATGGCATTTTCGTAGTTGCTCTTAATATTGTCCTTTATTTAGCAGCATGGTGCAGATATTCCTTTGAACTTGTGAAGAACATATTCATGCTTACTGAAGATATACGTAAAGCCAATTTGTAGGATCTCCCAAGAGGCTTTTGGGAAGTCCAGAAAAACTTGAGACAGTATCGATGGTTTTGTAGCTCATTGCCAGGACTGTTGATACTGAATAATCATGCTTTGCTAAGTTATTCTATACCTGATGATTCCAGTATATGATTGGTCCAAATGCTGCTGGTAAGAATACAGTAAAAAAATCCTGCGTTAGAAAAAAAGAGGAGAGCCTGGATCTGACAACCCAAATTTAAAAGCCTGTTTTGCCATTTTTGTGTGCTGCGTCTCCTATTTTAGTCTAATGGCAGCATCTATCTCACGTTGCTCCTAGTGTTTGATTTCTCACGTACGTTTTCAGGAGGTTTTTGTTAGAACCATGGTCTTGCTGGGGTGCAGATATGAAGTGAGGCTGGCTTTCAGCCTGAAAGCGTTCCTCTGCTCTTTGTGGAGTCATAGTTTGCTTCAGCCCAGGGTCCTCAGAAATTAGCTTCACTCAGCCAGCTTTATGGAAGGTTTACAAAGTTTGACAGCAAAGAATCTGTGAATGGTGCTATTTCACACACTCCCATGATTTCACACACTAACACTCCCACGTTCACTCACACACACACACACACGTGCACACACTTGCAATCTCCTTCCTCTGTACCTGACACCGAGGCCTTTTTCTCAGTGGAGTTTGATTCTGTGGCTATTTAAAGCGAGTCCTCGACCCAACTACTGCATAACCTTCTCGCAACACAGCAGTAACGTTGTGATAACGTGATTGCACTGTATTTAAGGACATTGTATTTTAGGTCAGTTAGTTGATGGACTCCTCTTTTTAATGTCTGCTTGGGGACTAAAACCATTTTGTAACAGCATTTGAATAACAGGCAGAGTATATTGTGATTAAAGAACAAGTTTTATTCCCAAACCTGAATAAGTGTCCAAATCATTAACTGTGGAAGTCTAATATTTCAAGCTTTTTAGAAGCATTTTGAGTGAATGTTTAGCATGCAGACAATAAAAACAAAGATGGTCAATAACAGAATATCACCGACCAGGTCAATATCAGACTATAAAGTTTGCATAGAATGGATGGTCTGGGAGTTCTGCTGGTTGGCACATTTCCTGTCTGTACCAGTCGTGTTACATCCATCAGGAGGCTCAGTTTTGGGGGGGGGGGTATTTTCCAAAAGAGGAAAAGGCATTGTAGCAACACAAGGAGAGAGTGTTCATTCAGTCATCAGTGTGGCTTTCTGCCAGGTGGATCTGGAAAATTTGGGCTCTGGGAGAAACAACACAACTTTGTGTTTGTGTGAGTGGTTGTGTGTGACGCACATTTCCCTTTCTGTCATTTGAGCTGACGTCTGAGTGTAACCAGCTTCATTTTTGTCACTCAGATTTCTCTTGCTGTCTGGGTTTAAGTATCATGTCCCCATCAGGTAGGCCTAAAGGTTCTGCCCATGTACCATGCAGGAGACATAGGATAAAAGGGGGTGGGCTCATTTATTTGTTAGATTTTATTTTCAAGGCAATCATTTTCTTTCATACTAGATCAGGAATTGAAACTGTTGAAAATTGTTACATTGAAAAATGAGGGCTAGTCTTCATTCTTGTTAATTCACTAGTGTTTGATCTTCCTGTGTTTTTCTGCTCCCACCCAGTCTGATGTGCCTTTTTCCTTCTGTCACCCTTAGAGCCTCAAGTGTTAGGGTTACTGTTTAGTCACTAAGCTTAGGGTTAGGTAGTGGCCAACCTCTTCATCGTTGCCATGCAAGCGGTAAACTCCCTGAAAGAGGAATCTGTCTTGTACATTGAAGTGCCCTTTCTCAGTGTTTAGTATGTTTGTTTTAACCCATTTGTAAATTTAGAATTCGTTCTATAAATTCATCTATTCCCAGGTGTCCAGGAACCACAGGACGGTACATGATCTGTGTTTGTGTTGTCTTTTATTATTTTTTGGTTTGTAAGTTGAATTCAATACATGAATATTTGAACCAGGAAACATTTCTTGACCATAATAAATATATACTGCATACCTAGGTGATCAAGGCCTCTGAGTTGGAATACAATGGACCCAGGAGGAGAAGATAAACCAGCCTGCTCTATAGATCTCTAATGTTGGTGGGTGAGATAGGTGTTGGTAGCATTGCTCTGAATATAATCTGGTGGTAATCGTCTTGGCTGAATTCAGTTTACCTGTCAGATGAGTAATAGGTGATGTAGGTGAAGAGGGAGGACGAAATTCTCAGTCACTGCTACAGCTCAACGGCATCTATTTACTGTGCCTTCCAAAGGACACCGGTGGGAAACTGTACAAACAAACCATATGTCTGTTCAAATGTGTAGCATGGAATCTGTTGACACTTGGCAGAGTTGCTTTGAATCTACTCTGGGACATAATGTAGCTCCCTGGATGTTTACACAGATATGCTAATGTTATATTTTTATGCTTTTATGCTTACATCTTAAGAAAAACTGTAAAATCAGAAGCAACAGAAGTACCAGATGTCCAAGGAACTATCAGTAATCTGTAAGACGAGTCAGTCATCGTCAACAGAGATAAGGAACTATACACCTAAATACAAATACAAACAGGCATTAAGGAAAATTCCAACTACATAGCTAAATATCTGCAGCCAAAAAAAAAGTCAGGTTTGAGCAGACGTACCTACCAATTCGGAGCCTCCCGTCCCAAACCTGCTTTAACATTGATGGTTCATCCTGCCCCCGTCCACACCCACCCCTTCCACCCATGATGCAAGAATGGTGTGAGAACGACCTTAAAAAAACAGAACAAAACCCAGACCTAAGGAAAACTGCAAGTAACTTCTACAGAGATCAGCTGGCCAGTCTGTTCGCCTTGATACCACTTCCAAGACTGTCTATGTGCCTTTCACTGCTGTACACTACTGAGCTCTCGCTTAGGATCAGAAAGTACATCTATATTTGTTTTATAGTGTGTATAAACATATATATATATATCAGTGGGTTAGGGATTTGTGCCCATGTCTAGGAGGTTCAGGAGTCATATCCCAGCAGAACAGACTTAGCACTGTTGAACCCTTGAGTCCCAAGTGCCTTGGAGGTTTTTTGACCTCAAGTGTCCCTCCCTAGTGCACATTGTTTTGGACAGAAGCATCTGCTAAATAAAAGTATATCTGTTTAACCTTTCTCAATTACTACAGACCAGATTCTATTTGCTGGAGATGTTGTTAACCAGGAGCCTCAGAAATCACTAAACATGTGGAATCACCAAACAACCATGCATGTGTCCTTTTAACAGATTTCACCTTCTCCTTTCAATATGACCAACCTCTTGTTTCAAAAGCTTTAGAACTTGCACATTGCCAGGTTGATGTATTAGTGGATGCTTGATTTTCTAAGAAGCTGAACTCTGAACATTTAGAACACCTTGTGCCCTTTCCCTTAGCTCTTCTCAGTTTTTACTGATAAATTCACGTCTTAGGATGGTTGAGGCTCACCAGACACCTTCTATCGCAATCAATGGCAAGCAGATAATCACAGAAACCACCGATTTCTTGGAAGACAGATTAATGGATCACCTGAAATGGGAATTGAACACCAAATTCATCAGATGGCTCAGAAGATGTACAGAATTGAACAGGATCTCCTGGTTCTGTCCCAGAGTCATTCTTTTTCTTTGGCTTCTGGCCTTTTACCTTCTTCTTCGATACACATCGTAAATTATTGAACACTCCTGTTATACGTGTGTCTTGATGCAGCTGTGTTGTGAAAGGCATAACGTAAAGAAACAACTGAATCACTCAGAGTTCCTTTAGCCATAGCTATCTGGTAAGGAACATAGACACATAAATATGGAGGAAAATAGAGCATAATGTACCCAAGGCTTTATATATCACTGTATATGACCTCCCCTCAGTTAGGACAATAGGTTACTCTCAGATGTACATAAAGTGTGAGTGAGTGTACGTACCCTATGATGGACTGGCATCCCATCCAGGGTGTACCCCAGCCTTGTGCCCTATGATGGACTGACATCTCATCCAGGGTGTACCCCAGCCTTGTGCCCTATGATGGACTGGCATCCCATCCAGGGTGTACCCCAGCCTTGTGCCCTATGATGG
>JAACJT020000007.1:2672686-2688793 GCA_009936485.2 Gymnarchus niloticus
TCCCATCCAGGGTGTACCCCAGCCTTGTGCCCAATGATGGACTGGCATCCCATCCAGGGTGTACCCCAGCCTTGTGCCCAATGATGGACTGGCATCCCATCCAGGGTGTACCCCAGCCTTGTGCCCAATGATGGACTGGCATCCCATCCAGGGTGTACCCCAGCCTTGTGCAGCTTATAATGGTCTTGTTTTGATTGTTCTGTTCTTGTTTAAATAGCTCAAGTTTTGTCTTGAGCTGTCATTAGTGGGTGTAATTAACGTTTATGATTGTGTTTTTGTTGAAGCCTGGTATGATTTTGTAATTCATCGGGAGATCATAAGTCTCTCAGTAGTTTAGTAAAGTATTTATTTTGAAGTTTGTTGTCCAGCTTACTTGGGAGAAATTCTTCTAGAGATTTCTTTCTGATTGTCTCTGCTTTCAGTTGAAGATGACCCATTATATTTTTCTTAGAAATGATCTAGAGCATCCCCTGGTGGCCAATGCCTTGAACAGAGAATCATGGTGGCTTCATCAAAATCATGCCTTTCTCTGCTGGTAATGTGGAATGTCAGAATTTGAGATCATGCCTTTAAAAATGTAATTGGGTTGGAAATATTTTTGCAAGTTATTTTAGTGTGGGACGGTTGTGTCTAAAATTGTATATGTCCACTTAGTAGTAAATGTTACTGTGATGTGGGTGATATGAGTACAGAGTTGAAAATTTTTCTAGGCTCTCTGCATTGGGAATTTCGAGCTCTTGCCCATCGCTGTGCCCTGGATTTTCAGAAAGACCTGACACTGATTTCAGAGGCATCCTTTGTCTGGCTAATTTCCATCAACTAGACCAACATTGTTGAGTTTGCTGCTGTCTGGGTATTTGTTCATCCGTTTTTGACTGGTTTTAGTCCTGCTGTTGTTTCTGTGTTTGTGTTTACGTTATCATAGCCTCTGTGGAGACGATGGCTGATGGCTGCTGCACTATCCTTTATCTTTTTCACCAACTCGTGTGTGTGTGTGTTTTATGTAACGTTTGCTTTGTGGAGAGTGGGCTCTCAGACTAGTCCTTCACGACTCAGTGCCCCAGTCCCATACTGTAGGTCTTCAAGCTGAAATTTAATTTGGATTTATTCAGCTTCGTTGATTCTTGGTGTTTTCGTCTGAATTTGTTTAGTTTGGTTTTAAACATCAACAATGCTGGGTAACACAATAATTAGTAGCTGGTTAAAATATAGTAAAAATCCCACCCATAACTGTCTTCATGAACTGATGTGTGATAAAGTTAGTGAACACTGCTTTTGTGATTGCTTCTCTTTTTCCCAGTCTCACATGGCCTACACACTTGGCAGTTTTCCACCCTCAGGGCCCAATCTGGGATCTGCACTGGGCCCCCAGTACTGTGTTACCAAAGTGGAACTGTCTGTCTGTGGCACCAACCTCCTGGATCGAGATGTCACCTCCAAATCAGACCCTTTCTGTGTGCTTTTCTCCGAGGTACATGGCAAATGGGTGGAGGTGAGAATAACAATGACCGAGAGTGCGTTGTGGGATAGAACTGGGTATGGTGACGGGCATGGGGAAGGCCGGAGAGACCTGCTGCTCTGTCTTTTGGTATCTTTAGCCTGGAGATTATGATGGTTCTCTCCTACCTCAGCTAGTAGCCCTCTGTATATGTAGATCTGCGTCATGTGGATTTGACTGTGCATTTCTGCATGGTTGTCTAAAAGTTTCTGTATCAATTTGTGTATGTAAGCAACACAGAGAGTCAGGAGTGTGACAGGGATCGCTGGGGTTATTATAACGATTAGATGGACCAGAGTTGGAGGGAACATGATAAAAATATAAGCTGGGGGGTAAATCCAACTTGGGAGTGATGCTTTGAAGACAATAAAGGAAAGTAAATTGAGTGTTGATTGTTGGAGTCTGGGTTACTTCATGAGAAGAAAAACAGGTCATCTCCAGTAACTTTAAACACTGTGACGTGATGATGACCTCTAGGAATGACGTGGCCAGGTCCCCTTGCAGTGATGTCAAATAATTTGCGTGTTTTGCAGATCGGACGAACAGAAACAGTTTTAAACAACCTGAACCCTGTGTTTGGGGTGAAGTTCCAGGTGGATTATCACTTTGAGGAGATCCAGAAACTTAAGTTTGCCATGTTCGATGAAGACAAATGCAGCAACCAGTTGTATGAGCACGACTTTCTGGGGGATTTCACCTGCACACTTGGGGTGGTGAGCAACTCTGTTTCACCTCAGTCCTCTCTTCCCTGCCTCACCTTCATTTTTTCTTGTTCTTTTGAGTTTAGGATCCACTACACTTCTCACCTAATCTTGCCTTTCTAATCTGCAGATTGTTTCTAGCAAGAAACTGCATCGGCCTCTGACCCTGGCTAACGGAAAACCAGCAGGAAAGGGGGCCATTACTGTAAGGGACTGCAAGCTTCCAACCACACCCTGCCTCACACATGTAGATATGAACATTGATGTAAATCAGGTTCAGGTTCTCCGCTTTAATTGTAGTAAAAAACTCCTGAGTGCTACCAGAATAAATAAACAGAATATATTTTCCTTTAGATTAAAAAGTGTTGCTATTTCAGGTGTCATCCGTTCCCCCACAGTAAAAAAAGCTCAACACATTAATGTGTTTATACATATGCAGAAACTCAGATACAGAGCCTCCATCTTGTCCGTGAAGCTTATTCATAGGTTTTGGGGTGAGAGCTGCTGGGCCTTCTGCCTCCTGGTGTAGCTGTGGATGTTGATGTGGGAGGTGCATGCTGTGCTTGCAGGTTAGCAAGGTGACTGTGGTGCTCGCTGTTAGCAAAACACTGTCACTGATTGTATCCTGTCCAGAATGGTGTGCTGTCACCTGGCCTGAGTGTTGAAGCCCTGCTTGTTTAGGGCACTGAGCTGCGAGCCAAATGGCCTGGCCCCATTTCATAATTAATTTCCAAATTAATCCTTGTTGTCGTTCCTAAAACATTTTCACCCTCCTGTTGATGGCTTCACAATGCTTCAGTGAGGCTTCTGCCATAAGTGCTTTCTATCTACATGTGTAATCCAATGGAGAAGGCATTTGACCAGGAAGCTCTCTCTGCTGAAGCAGACAGTGGAAGGTAGTTGGTGCTGCACATTGTGGTCACCAGATGTGAAAGGCCTTAGAGTCTACTGACGTCTGTATGGAGTTGAAGTTTCAGATCTGTAGAGGAGTGTGGAAATGCGTGGTACTGGTTAAGAACCCAGTACTGGTTTTGATGTTTCCTAATGAAAGCCAGCCAAAAACTCCTGATGTGGGTGGGAATAAGAAGACCGGGGAGAAGACAGTGCCAATTTAGCCAAAACAAAAAAGTCAACTTTCAAAAACGGAGCTACTCGTGATGTTCCACAAGAGCAGTGGGAAGCTGTGTACTTCTGTCCATGTACAGAACGTTGACTGTCTGCATGGTTCCAAGGGAGCACTCAGGAAGTGCACGGGTACATACGTCCTGAAGTTTTCAGATTTATTGGGTTGGGCTCTTTGATCTTGCTGGTTTTGGGTTGTTATTTTTGGACCTGCCTGAAAATGAAAAGTTTGCAATACTACCTGTTAGACTCATAAGTACGAAGAAATGCCCTCATTTGCATGCTGTCACACACTTTAAGGCATGCTCGCACACATACCCACATTTGTCTATACTGTACAAACTCACGCTCGCTCATACACCACGTTTACGCAGTGCTTGCTTGCACGTTCTCATCTGGTGGATGTTAACTGTATACATTCACACAGCAGGATTCAGTGCCTTCATCAAGTCACGTATTCTTTTTCATTGTACCTTCAGATAACAGCGCAGGAACTGTCAGACAACAGAGTGATCACACTCAGTCTGTGTGGGAGGAAGCTGGATAAGAAGGTGAGTCTGCTGACGGCACTGCATGTGTGTGAATCCACCGCATCTGTGAACTCAGCCCTGGGTCTTCATGTTTCTCCAGGATTTCTTCGGAAAGTCAGACCCTTATTTGGAGTTCCACAAAGAAGGGGAGGATGGAAAGTGGATGCTGGTTCACCGGACAGAGGTGAGGGCCATCTCTCTTTCATATACACACACACTCTTGCATGCACATTCGCTGATGCACTGAAACATGCATGCACGTTTGGTATCGATAACCTGCAGCACAGCATGTAGTCAATCACAAACGTGCATACGTGTTTACGAACAGGTGATTAAGAACACCCTGGACCCTGTGTGGAAGCCCTTCACTGTGCCCTTCATCTCTCTCTGCAACGGTGACTTGGACAAGAGCATCAAGGTGGGTGTGAATGGCAGGACGTCGTGTCGTCTAAGCGAGGGGAGGCACCACTTCATGCGACCATAGCAGGAGAAGAAGGAGCTTCTGTCTTCAAGGATCAGGGTCGGGACTGAGACTCAGGACATTCGGCCAGGCAAAGCCACCTTGTGTAAACCGATGGGCGATACTGTGACAGCCTAGTACTCTTACTAAATCTGTGTTAATCACTTTGGAACAGCTATGTTGAAAAGATGTGCTACAAAATTTGTTGGGCAAGAAATAAGGAGAATGCTGCAATCTAACTGAATCGCCTTCTTAATCCTGGTGTTCTTCTCTCCTATATTGCAGGTTATCTGCTACGACTTTGACAATGACGGTGGCCACGACCTCATCGGAGAGTTCTACACCACTGTCGCTAGGATGGCTGAAGCCCAGAACTCTCGCGAGGTGAAGGCCTGATCGAGATGTCCTGCTATGGGATAAGGCTGGGGCAGGACTGTAACTCACACTGAGGCTGTTCCACTCGCTCATGCAGAGCTTTTTTCTGGTTGAATCACAGTAAATGGTGTCACATCCCTGCTGGACACTTTCATTCCTCATTTTCTTTAGCAATATTTTTTTTGCCAGTTGAGAAGTTCTGTATGTGGCAGAGTGCATGTTAGAAAAGAGAATCATATATGGCATGATTTAAGACTGCAGATTCTACACATCTTTCCAGCTAAACTGTTCTTGCAATGGTTTCCCTGGGTGTCTAATATGCTTGAAAATTTTACAGTCCTGTGGGTCTTTTTATTTTCATCTGTTATCAACCTATCATGGGGGTCACGGTGGCTCAACTCTCCAGAGTTGGGGCTTCGCCCTCTGGCTCTCTATGGAGCTTGCATGTTCTCCTTGTGCTCTGCAGGTTTCCTCCAGGTACTCAAGTTTCCTCCCACAGTCCAAAGGCATGTGTTGTCGGCAATTCGTGTGGGTAAACTGTCCTTAGTGTGTGTTTTTGTGACTGTGCTCTGCTGTGCATTGGCACCCCATCCAAGGTGTCCCCTGCCTTGTTCCCTTAGGCTGCCTGAGATAGGCAATAGCCCCCCCACAATCATGATCCTATTAAGGGGTTTGGGAAATGGATGGAGGGACCAACATTTGGTCACAAACATCACAAGTAAAAGAACTGCACAGAAAACGAAGATATCTTTGTATGCAGAGTAGGCGGCACCAGTAACCTATGGCTCCTCAGTTAGCACTCTGGAGTCTTCATTGAGGGCTTCTCCCCCAGCTTGAAAGGTTGAGGGCTGTCTGGCAAGAACAGCCTGCTTCTGGTCCCACCATGGCCTCATATCTGGTTACAAGACAGAACTTTAACTTACTCAACCCAGAATACAAAACCAGTCTTTTGAGCAATTCTTCAGTAGACTTGCTTCAGAATTCTGTCTTCTTTGAACAGCCAGTTTACTCCCAGCTTTAGCTCATGGACGAGTGGCTTTGTGTTCCGTTCAACAATTTTCTGAAGAATTCATGGTTACCTTAATGATTTTCAGCCTTCTAGCCCCTGGGTTTTCGCTAAGCTTGGCACTTTTTGGAGTTGTCCATTTTGGACTCATTTACCTAGAAAACTTCTTGGACAGAAAAATGCTTCATGAGTGCATTTCCATGAATGTCAGTACTTACCAGTTGCCTAATTCCTGACATCAGATATGCCGACAGAGCTGTGTAAATTACTGGCCATTCTTATTGCGTAGTTTTTCCATTTGATTTACTATTTCTCTTATGACTGTTGGTGATATTTCAGGATGTCAAAGTAACTTTTGTCTTAATTGTCTGAGAGCGGTCTGGTGGAGTCTGTCCGTTGATTTTATTACATTCCCCAGACTGATGAATACTCGCTAATCTCTGAAGTATAGACGGAACTTTTTAAAGGGAGGTTCAAAAATTTTGAAGAATCACCGTAGCTGCAGCCTGCTTGCTAACTGTGTTCTCAGCATTGCTGCCTACCTTTAGGTAGAGTTTGAATGCATCAATTTAAAGAAGCAGAAGAAAAAGAAGAACTACAAGAACTCAGGAATCGTCATCTTGAAGTTGTGCAAGGTATGTGGAGGCAGCTGGACCACAGAGACCTTGCTAATCTCATTACTAGCCTTCTTTTTTCATTTGTCATTTAATCCAAGCTATGTGTGGAATCGCTACTAAGCAAACCCATACTAAGGGTTTCAGTGCTTCAGGAATGACTTTCCAGAAGTGCTTACATGAATACTTACACTTGAAATTCTAACTTATGTATTACCTTCTCTGCTGAGTTTTATATTCTCTTTAACAAATCGACTTTTTAGATTTAGATTTTAAAGTAATATGAAAAAGTTTTGACACATTTGTTTTTCCCTTTGATTGAATTTGCTTACAGAATCATTCAGAAAATTGCTGGCTTTAAACTGTTATTCTCTCCAAGCTCCATCTACAGCTCGATGAGTCCTCAGTTAAAGACGAGTCGTCCTTCTTATTCTATGTGATGTTAGCCCCGGTGTTTGGTGTGTGTCTTGTGTGCACTGCAGTGTTCTGCACACTGACCTGACTGCTCACCTGACTTCTGTGTTTTCTCAGATTTCCAGAGACTATTCCTTCCTAGACTACATTCTTGGTGGTTGCCAACTTATGTTCACTGTGAGTTATTTGCATGCTTCCACCAATACACAATTTAGTCCATAACGAGTTGCAGGAGACACTGTAATCAGAACATTTCTGATCATAGTTCGCAGAGATGCATCAGTACCTTTGGAAATGTCTTAAACGTCCTTTTTCATAGCTCTGCTGAGGGCCAGCCTGCAGCATGTTTCTTGAATGCTGGATCCTTAGTTGTTTTATTGTTGTAAAGATCAATGCTAATGTTAATTGTTGCTACTGCGCTCCTTTACTGTCTTCATGTTGACCTGTACTCCCATGTACTACAAGTGGTTTAAGATGTTCCTTTTCCACTTCCTTTATTCCTCTAGTCTTGCGTTCACCGTTCACATCTCTTCCAGCCTGTAGGCCATTGAGCTATCTTTCAGATTTGTTCTGGCTTTTCTTTTCTGCAGTGATCTCAGTCTAATCTGACCTCCTCTGTTACTACAGAAGCTCCTTGCATGTATCTCACCTCTTTAAATAATCGTGATAAAGAGGTCATGTATATTCCTTCCATCTTTGCTTGTTCTTTGTTCTGTCAATTTTAATTTGCCCATTGACATTTCAGCAAATGCACTCCAGGCCGGACCTTCTTTTTGTTTCCTCATCTTTATGTCCTTCACTGGTTTTCCCGATATTGTAATACTGTCTTCCTCTGCATAGTTTGCAGCAGTCTGTCTGCTCTTTTCACCCCGCAGTTCTATGTCACTCTTGCCTAGTGCAGGTAATTGGTTTCGTCTGGTATTGTCTAGCTTCTGTGATGCTTGCAGACCTTCTTGCTCTGACATGGCATAATACTGTGATTAATTCATTATCTAACTGAGTTTTTATATGTATGGCAATGAAGTCCTGATGTTGCCTTAAATCAGTGACTAAGTTCTGCTTACAGCCCCTGTTTCTTCTATACCGATGGCCAGAAAGACAAGATCGGTTGCTATAGTAACAATCTGCCAATAAAAAAATCTATAAATCTTAGGGGGCAACTTAGGGGGACAGCAGTTTGGTGCGCATGTTACACAAAAGCCTGCCAGCTGTTATGCTCCCTTCCATAGTAACGTCTATTCAAACCACTTTTCTGTGTAAAGGTTGTGGTCAAACCAGACATCTCTTTCTAAAGCCACAGACTACCATCCTTACCTAAGATGTAATCCATCCAGTGTGTTCTGGTTCTGATCTGAGACCCCCACCCAGTGGGATGTGCATGAAACGGCTCACTTGGAAGCTAGCTAGGTAACATTCTTAAGAGACCCACCAAGAATGAGCCCTGCAATTTTTGTTATTGTATTTATTCAGCTCATCTCCTACAGCTCATGACCATATTGGAGCGTAGGAATATTTACCAGTAAACCATGGGCCAAGATCAAGAACCATCTGCTTTGTCAACCTGCTCATTGCCCTCAGAACTGCAGCCACCAAACCCATCCACATGCCAATCCCACTTTCAGACGTAGCATCACTCATGCCCAAGAATTCATGGGACTCGAAGCCACCAAGAAAGCTTCACAACCTCGGATTTGGAGATGCTGATTCTCATCCCTCCCACTTCACACTCTGAGTCAAACCACTCAAGTGCATGATGGAGGTCCCAGTTAGATGAGGCTAAAGGAACAAAATCATCTGCAAATTGCAAAGATATCACCTATACCCAGCCATACTGGATGCCCAGCCATTTATCTTCTGCTACAGTGACAGACTCTAACCTACTAGGACTTCCCTATACCGCCCCTCGATGAGAACGCATATCACTGGGTTACGGAGTTTTCAGTGTAACGTCCACCTCAGCGATATTCCGTGCTGGTCAACTGTTCTTGGAAGGGTCTTCCTGTCGGCTCTGCCTCAGGGATTCTTCTGTGATGCATTCAGAGTTTAGCCTTGTGTGTGTCTTCATGTATCTGTGTCTGTACCCCACACCTGCGCTGTCTTTCAGGTGGGCATAGACTTCACAGCCTCTAACGGTAACCCTAGAGAGCCCTCGTCTCTGCACTACATCAACCCCCTGGGTGCCAATGAGTACCTGGATGCCATCTGGGCCGTGGGTCAGATCATCCAGGACTATGACTCGTAAGTGAGCCGATAAACACAGTGGATTTTCTATTACAAAACCTAAAAATAATGACAATGGACACACCATTACAGTGTGGAGGTGCAATGAAACAGCACAGACAATATGGTGGCACCTGGCAGTAACAGAGCCGAATGAACCGTGTGATGTTACATCAAATATCAGAAGTACAGAAGAGTCAGTATGAGCAGAAGAGCCTGGATAATCTGCAGAAACACTACAGCAATGCCAACACATTTTCCCATTCATCAAATGCCCTCTTTCCAGCTATAGGATTCAGTGTAATGACTTCTGTTACTCTCATGGTTAGTAGGGTATGAATAAAGCTGAATAAAATCCCTGAGTACTAATCGTTCCCTGTGTGATTCCCACTCCCCAGGGACAAAATGTTCCCCGCGCTGGGATTTGGAGCCCAGCTCCCACCTGATTGGAAGGTCAGTAAAAATCCAGAGTTGTCACTCTGACATGCTGTTAATGCAGGGACTGCTCTCTGAATGTCGGAAGTCAATTCCAGAACATCTCTTTTTATATTGACAATTTACTTATAAAATTGACGCCGATGTTTGCAAACTCCAGAGTGACTTTCACTGTACACTAAAATACTTAACAGTTTGCTCTGGTCACCATGCAAAAATTCCAGGCTTTGTAATGGTTTACCACCAGTCTTCTAATGAAGGAGCTGTGTATTTAGCACATGTTGTCTCTCTTCGAAGTTAAAAGGCTGTCCTTTTCCTTGTACAGGTGTCGCATGAATTTGCCATCAACTTCAACCCCTCTAACCCTTTTTGCTCAGGTGAGTCGGATGGTTGACATGAAGCAGTCTTAGCCCATCTGATATCAGGATAAACGGCGTCGGTTCTTCCTGTTTCCTGTGGTCTAAGGAGTGGAAGGAATCGCGTGTGCGTACTCAGGCTGCTTGCCCCACATCCGATTCTATGGGCCCACCAACTTCTCTCCCATCATTAACCACGTGGCCCGATTTGCTGCACAGGCCCAGCACCAGGAAACTGCTGCGGTGAGAAGCGAGGGTTTGGAGCAATCTATGAATCCATGTGTGGAAAGGATGTTATTGTAGCTTGAGCTCTGACTGTACTGAAGAATGTGGTCGCGGTGAAGGACATGGCTGAGTATAATAAGCACTGTGGGAAGCACTGTAGTCCTGGTCAAGAAAAAAGACAGCATGTATTTCCTGAGTGGAGAAACATGCAGGGAGGGTCTTTCGCCAGCCTCAAAAACAGTACAATTACATGAGGGGTCAGGGCTCACGCAAATAGACATTGCAAATGTGCTCTGTGGTTGAATATAATTTCCTGCTTGGGAAAATTACTTGTGCTAAATGCCTAAAGACAAGAAGCCTTATAGGGTATCATTGAAGCATGAAGGTTTTACTACAAACATATTTGTAGATCTTCTGCTCATGTTCTGATTTCAAATCCATGTTGCTCCGGTGTCTGCTGTACCGACAGCATAAATCCTGGTTGACTGTAGTGCCCTCTAAAGGCTGTCTTCCCTCTCTGTAGCAGTACTTCACCCTCCTCATCATCACAGATGGTGTGATCAGTGACATGGATGACACACGCCATGCAATTGTGCAGGCAGCCAAGCTGCCTATGTCCATCATCATCGTGGGCGTGGGCAACGCTGACTTCACTGCCATGGAGTTCCTGGATGGAGACAGCAGCATCTTGCGCTCCTATACAGGCGAGGCTGCTGTCAGGGACATTGTGCAGTTCGTACCCTTTCGGGACTTCCGTAATGTGAGTGAGTTCCTCGGACCAACTGAAACCATCGTCTAACAGTTTTCATGTCATATCTCATAATATTGCAGAATTAATGTACAATGATTTCTTTCTTGGGACATATTATTTAGTTACATTCCTGAACCCCATGACATGGGGACCCCTGTGTGTTTCGCTAACGTGATTATTAGTCATGGATTAGGGTCTCTGTGAGGTCAGGCGTTTAACAATGTAAAGGATGACAACAATGTAGAAACTAAAAAAATAGAATTATCTTTATGACCTAAACATTTGTGTTTCTGACTGGATCGCTGGTTTTGTTTCAGGCTCCAAAGGAAACATTAGCCAAATCTGTTCTGGCAGAGCTGCCCCAACAGGTCACAGAGTACTTCAAACAGAAGAATCTGCCACCTAGCAACTGGGCTCATGAGTGACAGGACTGCATTGAGCTACCTGCTAGCTGCCAACATTCCTTCACTGTTTACAAACACACTGAACTCAGCAATAGACTTCTTCCAAACATGTTTGTATTTACACCTGTTTGCTGTTTTTTTTCTTCCCCTTTTGGACCAGCATCTCATTCTGGGTGTTGCCTGGGACTGGCTCCAAACACCAACATCATCCTGTATTGCATAAGCAGGTTGAAGATGGATGGATATTTTTTCCCCCATCTGCCTTCACCATCTAGATGCCAGACTTTTTAAGGGGCATGGAAGCAAACCCTGTTTGGCATTCACTGGCTGAACAATGGAAATTTTTGACAAAATAGTCCTGAATGTACAGTAACTTTGTAATATGTCCATTTTTTATTATTACTCCTGCCACAGTGTACTATTTAGCTCGTTTTAGTTTATAAAAGCTGTTTATTGCTATTGGCTGTTTTTCTTTTATGTGCTGAACTGTAATGGACCCCATTGGTGTGCCTTGTCAAGGTTTTACGTTAATTGTTTTATACAGTGCGGCTTATTTCTTTTAACTCTCAGGTCAATAAACTTTAACCAATAGGATGCAGTTTTTTGAGTTTGTTCAGACAGCCTCTTGATGTTTGACAGAAATGAGGTGTATGTTCCACACTGAAAGCAGCAATTTGAAGGAGCTGTCCTGCGAAGATGATGATGGCCATTGATGGAGGAGTGCCATGTAATTGCTGACATGCATAAACGGGAATCTCCTTTATGAAATAGCTCTTCTATGTGTTGTTAAATATACTGCCGTTGTTGATGCAGGAGGCCCACAAGCCTATCTAGATGTTCATACTGTTGCACGTCAGTGAAAATATAGTACAGAACACCCTAAATGTGCCGGCAAGACCCAACCAGAAAGGACCAGTTCATGGAAAAATGAGGATGAAGCAGCATGTCTGTTTACACTCAGGGTAAACTGGCTTTGCAATTCCGTAACATACTTTACAATTTGCTGTAAGTTTATAACTCTCTATAATTCTCTGTGAGTATGAAGGTTTTTGTCTAATTACCAGGCACTCAACCAACAAACGTCATATTATTCCAGCAGACTTCCTCACTACACATTATCCGGTTTGTGGCTGTCATAAAGACAGCGTCCCTCCGTCTGAGCTTAACAGTAACCTCACCTTTGAAAACCATCCTGAAAATCACCTCAGACAGACTCAGTTCTTCACAGTGCAGGATTTAATCATTTTAATCACTTATCGTTCAATATGTCTATGTATTCTGGGCAGACAGACAAGCGGACATGCAAGTAGTACAGATTCTTCACCAAGCAGATTACGTTTGGATGGGTGGAACCGAAGGCCTACAGCTGACCAAAGACTCAGACACTCCTCTGCGAACCCAAATCAACCCATTGTCCTGGAGACTGTCAATCATTTCATGGTGTTCTAAGAGTGTTTGAGCCTACGAGTCCACGTTAAAAAAAAAAAAAAAAAAAAAAAAAAAAGAGAACAAAACAAACCTTAACAATTTAGGAATTTATTCATTTAATAATCTCAAATAGAACCTCAGCAAAAATTTGGTTAGAAAACTTCGAGAAACCAGGACAGAAAACAGAAAAAGCTCTTCAAATGGAAAAGGATAATGGATTAATTTTACTAGATCCACCCTTTTTGGGTCCTGTACAATTAAGACCATCAATCAGTTGACGTTTTTTTAAAATTAGAGAAATAAGTGATGCCTCCAACCCTTTTAGAGAACACAGCAGCTCTGACTTGCTGAGTTTAACATCTGGATGAGTATTTTTTGTCCAGTGGAGCTAAATCCAAGGAGTGGGGGGGCAGGGGGTCCCAGGACCAGAGCTGGACCACTGCTGCAGTTCAAACACATGGAGCTGACTTTGCCGTTTCATAAGCAGATCACCCAGCAGACTAAAATGAACAGATTTATTTCGCACAAGCAGTGAGGACATAAAGGCCTTAAACACCCCACATATTTGGGTCAAAGCAGAACAGACCGTCCCTTCTCTCCACGGCCAGTAAAAAGAAAAAAAAAAAAAAACCACACACACACACACACACACACACACACACACACACAGAAGAAGAGTTTCTCGCACACCGGCCCAGGTCCGATTCTGCAGCCATACAAGCCATTTTCCCGTCTCGCTGCTGTCCCCAGCTTCAGCATGATTCCACCAAACCGAACAGCAGGAGTCCATGGGTTAAACTGAGCAGAATGAAATACACCAAGAGTCAGATCACAGGACCTGCATTCAAGGAGGGGCCATGTGCCTGAGGTATGCAGGCCTACGACCCTGCAGGAGAACACGGTGGAGACAGAAGGTCAGCCTGACTGCAGATCGCTCAGGCATTCTCTCTCGTTTTCACACACACCACGACATCAGGAATGGGTGGGACTTGTATACAACTAGGAATGTAACATTACGCATATTTGCACTGAAAATTTCCAGTACAGGTCTTTCGGTTTGGTACGCATACGTACCGAACCGATGCAGCAAATGCAGAACCTTTGCGTGTTTCCCCCGAATACAACACAGGTCAGCTACAGTTAATTTTCTAAATATGCACCTTAATGGATATTTTTATTTACTTAAGAGAATATTTATTTTGATTTTCTTAAGTAAATTTTACTTTTTTATTAGTAGGTTGCAGCAGTATTGAGACAGACAGTCAGTCATACTTTGCTCAGCAAACTACTGTTTAATAAAGAAAAAAAGCAGCAATTTATGTTTAGTTTCTTTTACCCCTGCTATACCGAAAACGTACCGAACCGTGACTTTAAAACAGAGGTACGTACTAAACCGTGATTTTTGTGTACCGTTACACCCCGATAAGAACTAAACCGTTTGTTCGTGCGTATCCATCAGAGTGTCTCCCACCATACCTTCGCTGTCGCTGCTTGACTCCGAGTCACTGCTGCTGGAATAGACACCAAGCCCCGGCAAGATGCCTACACAGACAGCAGCTGATGGCAGATGGACCACAGCAGGCTGGCTAGCCCCCACTAGCGGCACAGGGGCCTTGGGCTCTGTGGGGGGGGGGGACACACAGGGTACTAGCTGTGAGGAGTCCGCTCAGCATAACACCCAGGTCACAGCTCCATCCTGCTTGGACAGGCCTGTGTCTGCCGTTCACCGGCAAGCACTGCAGGAGGCTGAGGAAAATTTTACAGACTGCAATGTTCCAACAACGTTATCAAAACATGCCTCAGTGGAACGGCCCGCTCACCAGGTTGGGCACCATCCACTTCAGGACCCTCAAACCTCTGCTTCTTACTGCTGTCTGATGACTGTGAGGAACTGATAAGAAGGGAGAAAGAAGTTTGATGAAAACACGTCTCCAGGAGAAGGTATTTTATATACTATACACAATGACTATGAGTTTATTAGAAACATCACATCATATCAACTAGGGGCTGCAGAGATTCTACTAGTCAACTTGATGACTTTAGCTCTACAACTTGATGTGCCACCTTGGCATTAATGAATTGCCGGTAAACAAAGCTAACAAAATGATATTTGGCTATTCCAGCCACGAGTACCTGGAGCAAGAGTTCGCTCTCTGGCGGGCGACACCATCACGTGACAGCGAGCAATGCTTCACAGTGCTCACATTGATGCCTTCATCTTCTTACACACTAACCATGAACGGAATTCTAAGACTGATACAAAGCAGGGCTATGACAGCCAGTAGTAAGGTGGTCAGATGTCCGGACTTTAAGCTCAATGTCCTATATCCTCCATCCAGCGCAAAATCTGGCCGGATGTTTATTTGTCCTCCTTTTCACCATCGATATAAATTGTAGGGGATAACACATGGCTACTTACCAAATAATTTTACACGCTATGATAATATAAATGACTTCTACTAATTTAAGGTGACCATGACTCCTCTTTTTAACCAGACATGTCTTCTATTTTTAGACCTAAAAAGTGTGTCCTGTCGG
Source organism: Gymnarchus niloticus (assembly GCA_009936485.2). Lineage (NCBI taxonomy): Eukaryota > Metazoa > Chordata > Actinopteri > Osteoglossiformes > Gymnarchidae > Gymnarchus > Gymnarchus niloticus. The sequence goes on from JAACJT020000007.1 coordinate 2,687,764, forward strand.
GATTAATAATTTGCCTGAAGTATGCGGGATTTGGTTGTCATGTCAACATTTTAATGTGTATACATTTTTCACAGCTGAAAAACGAAAGATCTCGTGTGACATAGCAAGCTCTGCTGACGTGTACATCAACTAATAGAGTCCGCTGCAGCTGACACGCGTGTTGTTAACCAACACGACACCAGCCATGTTCCCCATTCAGTGTGGTTAAAGGGAAATGTGAAAATCTGCTAGTAATACTGCGCCCTACATGGGTCACTTAAGCCACTAACTTACCTACCTGAAAAGGTGGGGAACAATGCAACAGACCCAAGAGCAGGCCTGGCACAGCCTTAAGAGTGTCAATGACACCTCAGGGTGCTTTTAGACAAACTTACTCAACCCTGAGCAGCAAGAGTGCACTGGTCCCACAGGCACCATTATGACAGAGGTTATGCAATTAACGTTGTCTTACTGCTGTTACTAAATACAAAAAGTGTACCATTTATAATTGACGACCCCCCAAAAACAGGTCTGCACTTTGGACATCGAACATGATCACAGCTTTTCAAACAGCGGCCTGGTTGACCTCAAACTCACGAGACCGTAGGACCGAAGCCTCACCTACGTCGCCTGACCGCTCCAGCCAGCAGGTTTGCCTGGGACAGCAAGCTTCGGTGCTCTGCTACCTTGGGCACAGGCCTTCTCTCCGAGTCCTTCCTGTTCTCAGTGCTGGCTGTCAGCTTTGTGCGAGCACTGTGCAGACCACAGTCAAGGAGGTTGATCATTTTAACCTGAATCCTGTCCATCACAACTCATCACATCTTCTTTGGTCTGTATGGTTCAGAAAGCTGAATGGAAAACAGGTAGAAAGCAGTGCTGTGAATTTGACTCACAGTAAAACTTTAACCCTCACAAGAGGAACTAGGATGAAGACAGAGCTGGAGATTGGGGGGGGGGGGGGGGGCAACCTAACCCCAAAAATAAAACGAGGATGCTCGCTGTGTCGCCCCCGGCACTTTTTCTCGCTCCCTGTGGTTCTATCTGTGCCCGC
>JAACJT020000007.1:2688893-2714486 GCA_009936485.2 Gymnarchus niloticus
GGACAAACGAGGCGCGAAAGAGGGGCAGGGGGGGGATAGAGGTGTGAGGGGGGGGGGGGTGGGGGGGGGGGGGGCTTCATTAACTAATTATAAACAGGATATTCTGTATTCCTGCAGCTCCTGCAGTTCTTCGTCTCGTCGCTGTTTCTCTAGCAGCGACTGTTGCCTAGAAACCTCATCCAGGAAGTTTGACTCATCTTCATCCAGACCTTTAACCATGTTTTCTGCAAAGAAAAACCAAGAGGATCCTTTGGTTATGTTGGGCAGTCCACATTTCACGAGCAGTTATGCTTTTACCAAGAAAGGACCCAAGCAGCAAAAGACACGGCACATGCACGAGTCTGAACGTCCGACTTTAGGTGTGTGAAAGAGAACAGCAGTAAAACCGTACTGAATTTAAACTGCTCTTCATATTCCTCCTGCTTCTTCTCCTTCTGCTCCTGGAGTCGCTCATACAGTGAACGTGGGTCATACTCTTCCTCTGGGACCTCTGAACAGGGGTTAGGGTTAAAGGGCATTTTATAAACAACTGAAGGAAAACTGCGATGCTAAGGCATCAGGACAGGTCAAAGGAAGGATCGGGGAATTCACCCTCCGGGTCTTCAGGTTTCCGCACTTTCTCCCATTCCTCCTGCCTCCTCCGCTTCTTTTCCTCAAGCTCCGCCTCAGACACGAACTTACGGCTGAGGTCTACATCTGCATCAGCCATGGCAGTACCTAGGTCACAGGAACATACACAAATCCCAGCTCCTCACTCGTGTTACATCATGACGCTCCGGAGCTGCTGTTCCTTCCTCTCCATTTCTTGGTGTGTGTGCAAGAAATTCTATCCATCTATCTGTTCTATCCAAGGACAGAAAGAAACACTTCTTGGGAAGTACACAGAATTGGTACAGCTCTAAACCTAACCACCATCTTGCCATGTCATAGGTGGGGTCCTCTCAAAATTCAGTGGGATTCTAATTGAGATAAAATTATCTAAGATGCTCCATAAAGCTGCTGTTACACAAGAAAGACTTTCAGACTGCACAAATAACTACCAGACAGCTTTTTGGTACCATTACAAAAACATATCAGAGATCTGTGGTTTTGTCTGTGCCACTAGAATTGAGAGGCTGATGGGTGTCAGCAGGTAGTCACATTATTTCAGTTTTTATGTGTTAATTATCTGATTTTCCCATGTGACCTGGTAAGAAGCCCAGGTGAGGTGATGGGTTAGGAGCTCACAGGTTCAATGAGTAGCACCGTAGTTTCATACCTCCACAGCCTTCCTGGCTAATCGTGAACTGTCTGCATACCCAAGTTTAGAGTCCAGGTAATAAAAGATCTCAGCTCACCTGATATTCAGAGTTTAACTGTAACTGGAAACCCATAAACAGAGGGACAGCATACAATCTACACACAGGTTCGTGCAGCTCAACTCTTCAGTTCGAATAAAAATCTCTTCAAACTGGAAGGATCATGCAAACAGTCAGCAAGCGACACAGGAGCATTTCAAGGCTTGCAGGTAAAAAGCTTTGAACCGCCCGGGCCGCACTTTTGTTCTGAAGTCAAATTGGACAAAATCAATTTAATGCGGACAATATGAAACACTCCTTCTGAATAAGACAGCCTCTTCAGCTTGCTTACATATTAGCTTTAACACAGCAGCGTTAACTGAATAGCATTAGCATGCTAACCTTATCTAACAGAAGAGCGGCGCAGCCGATATATAATAACATTAGCTGTAAACGCCGCTTCTTGCACGCATCTTGTGACTTCTTAACTTGTCAAATTACATTACCGTCAAAGCAAAATTACTCTTCAAGATGGTAATTAAGAGAAAATGAGTAAACGTTAAAGAGGCTATATTCACCTTATCTCGCTAAGCGGTGTTCTCAACATTTCTTCCCCCTGACCCCGCGGACCAACTGAAAAAGGTTCCTAGCAAACACGTTTTGCACTAGCGTGTTAAAATGTCCACCCGTATTAGCAACGCAGCCATCGTTCTGTATTACATGTTAACTGGAAATCCCGATTGTGGTGATTTTTTTACGGACTTTTAAATGAGTCCTGTGAGCATATACGGTTATATTGTTCGCTGTCGCAGTCTTGCTCTTTGCGGGGTCTCCCCTGGGTACGCTGACAGATTTTGGACTTAAAACCTTATGAAGGTCCAGGCAGCTGTCCAGCAACATTTCCGTAACACAGAGATATTGTCTAACTAGCGGGTGCGGTGCTCTTTTGCATAGTAAGATCCACTGTTAGATTATATGGCTATTCACATATGTATAAGAATCTGATTGTACACCCTAACAGCAGCCTGTGGTGGCGCTGTGGGAGGAAACCGGATTACCCAGGGTTCTGTACGGGGAACCAGGCACTGTGCCCAAGTTAGATAATGCCTGTTATATACTGTACAGAATGTTTTATTTTGCTTAGGGTTACTTCTGTTGTGTAATGTGTAAGCATGGATGCCAACTGTGAATTATTAATAATCTTAATAAAGCCGACACAGCGGGGACAGCAGTGTGGCCCCTTGGTTGGTGCTGGTCTAGCTGCTTCTCATCCTGCATCCTTGTTTAAATCACAGAGGGTCCGTTGTTATTTTTATTGTATTTCTTTGGGCTTTTGATCCTTATGCTGAACATGTTAGTGGTGTTTTTTTGTAATTTTAATTGTTGTAATAAAAAATGGAAAAACAAATCTTTGTGTAAATCACAGTGCACATTGCTGAAGCAGAGTTCTTAAATGTTTCTGTGCTGGGCAGATTGATGTGGAAAGGATATAAGGAAACCCATCGCTTTTCTAGGAGAACAGAACCGCTGCAAACAACAATATAATCGTTTTCACATCAGTCTCTTTATCTACCGTTTCCACTGTGCTGTGTGAATGAATGAGCTTTTAGACTAAAAGAAAACGCAGAATCTTTTCAATACTGTTGAACTTTTATATGAAAACATCAGGACAATTACAATGGCCTTCACTTTGAAAGACAAGTGTTTTTCAGTTTTCTTTAGGTTCTAACTCTAAGCAGAGGACTGGTCCCCTGTTGAATGAAAAATAAGTGTATCTGTGAGCTTGCCAGTCAGCTCTAGGGTGAGCACATATAGCTTCCAATGACACAGTGATCACATAAATTTTTCTTATGATCACAAGTTTTTACACTTGGATGGTGCAGCTGCAATCGGGCCTATGCTGAGATGTTCCCATTGGTGCTACCCTGGGATTGGGCTCTTGGTTTATGCTGGGTGTTTTTGGGTCTACGCTGGGATGGTGTTACTGGCCGCATTGCCTCCATCTCCCCTCCAGGCCACATAGGCGAAGAATGTGCTGGCTCCATAGGTAAGTGTCACCACGACAGCAAAAAACTGGAGGCAGGGGACAGAAAACAATGTCTGTCAGAAAAGTGCCAGGCGACTTCTATTTCACAAACCACCCTTATAATAATGGCACTAACATGCAGAATTAGGCAATAAGCTTCACGTTCTGTACCTAATATACTACTTAGTTAAATTCTGAAGTATTTTTCTACTTTTCAATTAATTCCCAAATGTAACTTTTTTGTGCTGTGTAGTCACTTTGGATGTCAGTCAGCCTATCTATCCATAAACGTACATTTTCTAAGTGCTTATCCTGGTCATGGGCAGGGCCTAGAGCAGGATGCAGAGGGTCCAAGGCTTGTCACTGCCTTCTCATCCTTTGACTAATCCAACACAGATGCAATTGTGCCACATCACCCTGAGCTTGTCTCATAAAGCGAGAAAGCTCAGTACAATGCATTGTACGGAAAGGTAGATGAGAAACTCCTGGTGAAGGAAAGAGTCCCTTACCTCACGTATATAAGCAATAATCAGCTTTAACAATGCAAAGTATCACAATACGATAGAGAACCTCAGTTTTCACTATTGTTTGGTCTCACTAAGTTTATTTAAAGTTGTGAAAATGTCATGTCTGCATGGGTTTTCTTTCACAGTTTGAAAACATTGGTTAAGCAAACTGGAATCTCTGAATATCTCATCTTAAGGTTGAGTTTGCTCTCTGAGATCAACACATCCTGATGTTCGGCTGCCTTTCGTATTTAGGCACTAAATAGATGGAAGTTGCACCATCATTTTTCACTGGTTAGGGATAAAGCATTACATGAATAGTCACTTGATAAATAAGCAGATTTTTTGAGTTGATTCTTTTTTTAGTCTTACTCAAATTGATTTTTGGATTGCTAGTTTTACTAAGTTAATTCTTTAAGCTAATTCTTTCACTTTGGTATCAGTTTTGACTACGATCCTCTTCATTACAAACATAAACATCAAGAACAATATTAAAACAAAACGTAATCATACTTAATTCTATTTGACCAATGCTTGCACTATAATTCTAGGATGTGAATTTATCCACAGTTCCAGAATATTTCTGTCCAGCATGGCTTTCTTTCCTGGGGTGGGGCCTCTCTGAGCTGAGAAGTCTCAGATAAACCAATCCCATGTAGAAAGTTTGCCTTTCAGGTGTGTCTGTGTGAGGCTTTGGGAGATACAGCCTGCTTTTATGTGAATGACCGGCTTTGGCTTCTACCTTTCTCAACATGGATTTTGTTCAGATAAAGGGCGGTATGGTCAACTTTACCTCTAACATCATTGCTTTTTTCTACTCTACTCAACTTTTGGAACAGCCAAAACAGAGCACACTAAAGGGATTGTGAACGTGGGTGTTAGCAAAGGTTAAACCTTCACTTAACCGTTTCACCTTTGGCTGATCACTGTCTTCTGCGTACAGATTTCTTTGGTTGTTCAACACTGGGAATTAGTTCTAAGTGGATCAAGATATTCTAAATTTGTTTACATTTATGGTACCGCCCATGGCTGGCTGCCACAGGTGTGCCATGTACCAAATTTCTTACTGCCAATATGCAAAAAATGCAGAGGTTGCTTGCAGAGCCGCTGTACCAGACTAGCCGGTTTTTCCAGTGGCTTGATTATTTCATCGACACTCAATGGAAGATATCTCTGTAAAGCCTGGAAAAAAATCTAACTTCTGGGTGAAATTATAACGTGGCATTCCTTCAAAATTAAAAACAAAACACCAGAAAGTATTAGTCTAAGTATTTCACTAAATAACCTTCGAACACAGTTGGCATCTTTGACTTCAGATGACATGGACTGGCAGTCCTAAATCTGCCATATGAGCAGGGTGTCAGTCACATGGGCAGGGTGAACGCAGCACGCACTCACCGCCGCTGCTGCAAGGATGTCGTAGTCCTGGGTGCCTTTAAAGGGTGTAACAGATGCAGCATTGGCTATGAAGGCAGTGAGGTACAGCAGCATCGCGACACCATTAAACACCAGCACCTTCATAGGTACAAAGGAGGTCATTCAATCACACGCACCGTAGGGCAAAGACAAAAATGAACCTTTTGATTTCTCATCCAGTCATCAGAAATACAGATTTTATGGAGATACTGAGATACTCCTGTGTGTAGCTACCAGGTTGATGTCTTCTTATGTATTGTTTTATTTTTTCTATTATTAGGACTTGAAGGTTAGGTTATATATGTTAACATAAAGACGAAACACAACTCATTCTAAGGAGTCTCCTGTTCTGTCTGTTCTGTTTGTGCACATTATGTACTGGTCTCCTGCAGGTTATACAGTATGGAGCCTGCATACAGGAGAAACCCACCAGCAGCTGCCAGGGGACAAAGCTGTATTTGCGTTGGATGCTGAAGAAAAGGATGCAGAAAAGAACAATTGTCAAGATCCAGAGAACCACTGCGACAAACATGACCCAGCCGTAGGCCGGACTCAGTGTGCCATGGGTGCTGGAGATCAAGGCCCAGACTAGCAGTCCCAGAGCCTGAGGAGAGAGCAGAGAGAGGCCTTCAACCGACTGATCAGAAAAAGCCAGCACTGAGTGCGATTATGTTAGTATCAGCGAGGTAGATGTGGGCCAGCATTGGATAGTGAGCCCATTTGCTCACTCCTACCTAAGACTGAAAATACATCACCAGCAGTTATTTGCCTCTCTGCCCCACACCTTGTTGCTGACGCCTGTTTCCTTCTTCTGTTTTCCTTCTTCTCCTGTATGTTAAAGCCCATCCCCAAATCAAGTCCCCATTCTGTCCTTACATTCCTAATCTTATTGTGAAAGACAAGGATGGTGAGAGATGTCGTTATTGAGACTGAGGATGCGAGTCACACAAATACAGTTCACCTCTGTTACACCACTGAGTTGCTCCATCTTTAATTCCCAAATGCCACTGATTTCAGCTGCCTGTGACAGAATGCAGTAGGTGGGAGTTCTGCCTGTGACCCACATCCAGAGCTGCCGTTTCATGTTTTCACCTGTAGCGAACTGGGCCGGCTCGGTATGATAGGCTCCTAAAATGAGTCCTCAATTTGACAGCAAGAGGGCTCTAAATTAGCCATGACATACATACATTTTACAAATCTAATGTAAGACACTTATTATAATATTTGGTCAGGATTCTTTCTGGTGATGTTCTCTTTTCCTCCTCAGCATAGTTTCTGCAAAGCTTAATGCCACATGACCCAATGTTTTCCTATTTACTGTACATCCCACCCCTATTGTGGCTAATCACCATAAAAATTGCCAGGTCAGACCAAAGCTCTGTTTAAGGGTCATGCTGGGGTTTTCCCCAGGCCCGTACCAAAGCCAGCTGGGAGATGTAAACACTGCAGTGTGTCCCTGTTCTCCCCTGGAACAGCAACCCCTAAAGCAGAGCTGGTCACATCCTAATCAGATGTGTGAATCACCTCAGCCAGCCTCTCACAAAACTGAAGAACAGCACCAATATTTCAGTCCCTTCAGATTTCCAATCTCACCACCCTGTCATGGAAAATAAGTCCAGCAAGCCGTGGGATGCCCCTCATTTTAGTCACGTGATCTTTCAGTTGTGACCTAAAAACCACGATCACAGGCCCAGACTGAAATTCTGACGATCAAGCTGCAGTCAGCTTACACAGAGAAAACAAACAGCACAAGCACTAAAGTCCATGAGCAGCGTGCTAACGGCCGCTAGTCAACACGGCCAATGAGTGTAATAAACAGGAATCCACTCCTCATTACTGTAATGTTTCTCTAAAGCAGTACTTTATTTTCCTGGTTGAGTCACGATGCAAGGCATCTTCCAGGTGCCTTGACATCAGATTGAGACATCGGTGTTTGTTCATCCAATACCTGACACACGAGTTTAACTTCTACTACTCAAACAAACAGGTCAGGATTAAAAACAAACCCCACAGTCAGTGGCTTACTGAGTGGGAGTAGATTAAATGGGTTTCAGAAGTATTGAGACACACGGCCAATTTACTAGGAATTTGTTTTGATTGTAGAGAACCCCTGACTGCAAACTTTTCGCAGGAGAGAATTTGCATAGTTCTAACATGCACTTTGTTGCTGCTCCCCATTTGGTTGCTCAGCCTAGCTGGACCTTAGGTAGCCCCATAACCGCTGAATGCTTGTGTTGTGTTCACTTCGCTGTACATCACTTTGGACAACAGCATTTGCTAAAGCAATAAAATCTATACATAAGAAAAGCTTAGGCGGGGGGTGTGCATGAAGCGCTGGAAGACATACCGACAGCTCAGTCAAGACATCGTAACTTAAAATAACAGAGGATTAGCAGTGTAAGACCATGTAAACGTTTTACAATGTCCACTCCACGTCCCAAGATTAGTTGTCAGAGTTTTTATTAAGAGGCTTTTATTAGGCTATACACGATTACTTTAGATAGCCGGCTGCATACAAGCTGACAGTTCAGAGCAAGTGTCATCTGTTAACCACTGTACCTCCTAGTGGGGACTGTGGTGAGAATTAAAAAGAATCTGCATTACTGAGCCTGCACCTCTTAGAACTTGGGCTGAGACCAATTCCTACAACATGTGGTACAGCAAATATTAGGAAGCTTACGAGTAACTCACAATCTCCATCAGCATGAGGATGGCTGGGATTGTCCTGATGAAAAGCAGGTCCATGCAGACATACTCAGACATGAAATGCTGAAGGCTGGTCCTGCCAGTGCCCTGGGATGAGGGGCTGCTTGTTTCAGTGCTCACCTTGGCAGGAAACTCTGCCATGGCGTCCTCATCACCTGTGAGGGCCCCTTTTCACGTCACACAAACAAAGCAAAAAAATACACTGCTCCTCTTTGTTAAATCCACACACGGAGACCAGCGAAAGCTTTAAAGAGCCTAGTCCTAGTCCAAATGACAGGTACTTCTCTGCTTTCTCTTTCCTCACTCTCCTTGTCACACCGCCAGTCCCTCTCTCTCCCTCACCTTACTGCTTCCACTAAAGAGTGGGTGGGACCAGCCACTCACCTGAGTGAATCATTGACAGAGTCGCATGCCTCCAGGGAGAGGAAGTGACAGGCTCAAGCCACAATGCATACGCTAGGTTCACAGCACATGAGGACAGGCACATGGCTGCCCCCTACCGCACACTCAAAGTAACACAGTCCCAGAAAGACAGGTGAAAGGGTGATAGACAAAGGCCAGTCTTGTCAGACAAGCATTCAGGGTGACAGTAATTTGGGATGTTATTAAAACAGGGCCGCCCAGTGTGTTTTGCGTTGTGATCTACTTTTAAAATTACCAGCTCAATATGATCTTGCAACCTCAAAAAAGTCACAAAATTTGTTCAAGTGGGGTGCAGGGGGCATGACTATGGTGACTGTGTGAGACGTTCTACAGCTGAACCTTTTGGTGAAGCCAGGATTAAACCCTGTAAAATTCTGCTGTACATGAGAACTTTGGTCACGCAGCTCAAGTGACACATTCAGGACTTTACAGCAACCATGCTGAATTTTAAACATGTAGTTTTTATATGCAATATAAAATTCAGTTTATATTTTCAATGTGTGTGGAATTGAGTGTTTGCTACTTTCTAAAAACATAAAACCCTTTAAAATCTTGGATTATAGTACATTACAGTGAAGAGCATATGTCATATCTTTGGATTTCACAAAAACGTGTTAGCATATGAGCTGTGTACAGCTGAGCTACATTTTAATTTGCTATATGGTGTCATTTTACTCAGCAGTCAATTTGATCACTTTAACGTTGAATTTGAAGAGTTTTATTTTTATTTCGGAAACTTTGTATTGCTGGCCTCGACCCAGTCTCTCGTAAGAGACGTTCAACGGGCTGGGGACTTAATGTCACGATCAGACACTCCGCTCCTGAACTGCTTTCGATGCCGTGGATCTTGAAGTTACTAAGGTTCTCAAGAAGCAGACGCCACCTCAGCCCTGTAAACCGAATTACACACACACACACTTTGAACAATTCTGTATTCACTGTCATTACCTTAGTTTTACATTTTGTAAACCAGGTAAAGGCCATTGTGGTTTAAAATATCCCCAATGTCAGCAGCAGCTGAAACCGCTGAATTTTACAGTGAGCACGAAAATCAGTCCAAGTAGACAGCCTTGAATCTGCAGCTGTCCGTTTCCTCATAAGAATTAAATGAACAACTTAATTATCAAAAGGCAAACATTCAGGTTCGAGGCAAGTCTAGAAGAGAGGTTTGGCATCCTGTGATGTTTCCTTAATATCATCTCGATCGTTTCACAGATGAAGACTGGGTACGGATTCCAGTGTGGCAGACTCAAATGACAGCTTGCTTGCTTGCTTGCTTGCTTCATTCATTCATTCATTCATTCATTCGCATCACGTTTCCCTGACGAACACAAACACGCTTCACTACCGAGTCTTCCAGCCGGCGGGCGGCGGCGCCCTCCTGCGCACCGCCTTCCACAGGGCGCCCTGGATCACCGGGTACAGCCGGTGGCAGCCCTCCATGCAGGCCCGCACGGCCTCCGACAGGCCGTCCTCCCGCATGTCCCCGTCGGCCTGCAAAGCAGACACCTGGTTCAGGCTGGGCAGCAGCGCCACCGTCACCCGGCCCCCGGGGCCCGCCGCCGTTTCCTCCTGCAGAGTGGGGTCCAGGAGAAACGACGGGCCGTCCCGCCGGAGCGAGCAGCCCAAGACGAGGTCGTACATCTCGATGCCCGCGTCGGCCAGCGCCATGGACGCGCATGTGACTGCGTGGGCCGGAGCCGAGCCGTCGTTCTCCAGAACCAGCACGTTCACCTCGATCTGCGCCCGCGGGTACCGCTGCAGGCAAACCCCCGGCTGCAGGGCCTCCAGCAGGGCCTGCGCCGCGTCCTTGTCCTCCATGCCCGGGATCCAGGCGCCTCGCTTCCGGCACGAAAACGGGGCAAAGCGGAGATCGCAGAGCAGCCGGCCCGACGCGGCGCCAGCCTCGTCCTTGCGCTCCGCCTCGCGGGGGCCGAACACGGAGCAGATCAGCTTGGTGCTGCCGGCCTCCACGTAGGCCGAGCCCTTCGCCTGGCTGACGAGGCCGCAGCGCGCAAACAGCGGCCTCACGTCCGCCTGGCCGCGCCGCCGCCCGTCCCGCCGGCCGCCCTCCGGGACTGCGGCGGCGGCGTCGTCGTCGTCCGCGCCGACGCGCTGGAAAAGGAGCGGGGACTGCGACTCCTCTGGGCCGCGCACTCTCTTCGTGTCGACCGGCATAGCCTCGAGTGGGTAGCGGAAGTGGAGCTGGAAGCGCTTCTTTAAGCCGGAAGTGAGCGCTCGAGCGCCGGCTCCGTGCAGGCATGTCGCCCCCTGCTGGAGCGGAGGCCGTCGCATGAAAGGTGCGCGGTTCGTGTATATCTGAACATGCACTACCGCAGTAGTTGACGAGAACAGCAACCAATCAAAATCAATAGAGGGACTACTCCGTGCTGTAATTAGTGGAGGGCTGCAAAACTTAATTTTAAGAACCCTGTAAAATGAGGAACATGATCTATGCAAGTATACTCGAGGTAAAAAGGATGTAAAATTCAACACTCTTGTTGCCACCACGCCAAGCTGCTAGGTTTTGCTAGGTAGTTTAAACGTCACTGCATGTGTGTGTAGAGGCTCAGACACTGTCACTGCTGAAAGCTGGCGACCTGTGTGGCAGTGGGGGGGAAGGTTAATCAGTTGCATAATAAGCCAGTTTCCTCCTGTGTTTGTCCAGATATCTGCAGGTTTTTCCCCTTCTAATATTGCAGAGATCTGTGATGAACCAGCAGAGTGCTACAGTGTGACAATGCTGAAATACATCCCACGTTCCTCTGACCGAGACTGGAAATGCTCCTGCCTATTACTGAACCTTGGATATAAACATGAACAGACTCTGGATCAGTGTCCCTGGTACCACCTGTGTAGAAGTGAGGACAGTCTGGAAACTTGAGGGTGGTTTAGTCTCCTTCAGTTCCCAGGGAACACAGTGATCTTTCCAGCCTTGGCCAGAGACTGGATGACTCGAGCCTCATGATCAGCATCATGGATTCCCGTCCGGCGAAATTCTCCAGAGTAGCGGTTCTCCTCCCAGTAATGGTGCCAGTTCCCTCTGTGATCAGTGCCAAATCCAAAGACGTTCACCTGTCCAGAAGGATCTGTGTACCTTCACCTATACAGCTAACAGACAAAAATTCAGATAGCATGCCTAAGCCATGCCTCTCACCTCATCACATACGTGCAGAGCATAGAATAACACCAGCATGCCTGTAGAGGGGTAGCGCCCATGGTGTCGGGTCCAGCGGTCGTGGATGTACTTGAGGAATGCTGGGTTGTAGATCTGGACCTGGGGGAGATGCCAATGGGTTGGGTGATGTGGCACAAAGCAGGAAACAGTTAGGAGGGTCTGGAACAGTCAGCATGCAAAGAGAGAGTTTGAGAGCTTTATGACACAAAATAAGAAAAGATTTACTGAGCCAAACATTGGCTTGAACAATCAATCGGACAAAGTTTACGAATCCCAGTTTTTATGTGTTTATAAAACATCTGTTTAACCGGATGAGTACCTTGTCCTTGTCCACCTGCAGGAACTGTTTCACCGGAGCATAGATGCTGTATAGCGATGGGGAGAAAAAACAAAGACACTAATTTGTAGGAGGTATGATGACATACAGACACGTATATGCAGTGAGTGTGGCTGTGTCTCTGAATGCATATATCCCGCAGTAATGCTAGTGTGCCCAGAACACACAAACTGATGTGGCCAGTAGACAGGGCACTGGTGATCCACAGGACGTCCAGGCTCTTGAAGGGCACCAGTACGAAGCTGACGTTGGGCTCCAAATTACAGGCACTTTCTGGGTACATGAAGTGGTGGGTGGTACGACTGCCAGCCTCATTTTCATAGCCCGTTGTCGGAGCCAAGTTCATCCTGTGTGGGTGAGAGGGCAGAGTTCTGGCCATAACAGAACACATACACAGATGCATGCATACCTACTCCCTCCACAAAGGCCAAAACCCAGTCACCTCATGATGAAGTCATGCCCATCGATCGTGTGGCCATAGCCGGCTCCCAGTAGGTTGCCTGAGTTTCCCACAACAGCACAACGCAGACAGCGCGAGGGGCTCTTTGGGCCAAAGGGCGAGTAACCTGGAATCACGCCGAAGAGCCGAGACAAGATCTGCCGTAAGGCCGTGAGGCTTAAACTGTGGCTGGAGCATCTGCAGGGGGCAAACAGATACAGGATGACACGTTCACACTCTGCTCTCTGCTGCACTCTGTTGGTCTGGCTGGAGAAGCAGAACAACATTTAACTTTTCATCAAGGTAGATGTAGTGATTAAGCCAATGGATTACTCAAGACTAGGTCGGCCCTGGGGTAATACACCTGCATCAGCTACATATTCTGAAATGTTCCAGAAATGTTCCACTGAAATGTGAGACGTTTGAATCGAATCCTGGGGATGCAACCCAGGAAGTACGGAGCCAGCTTTTTAATGATGGCCGTCTTAGGAAAAATATTATGAAAAAAAGTTAATCAACACTTACATGTTTCTGAGTATAACTGGGTGGAATTAGTAATTATAGCAAAGTAATTCTCGACCTTGAAAAAATGGTTGCATTAAATAAAAAGCATAGACAGAAAGCAACATTTTATACTGAAGCATAAATATATATACTGTCCATATATAAAATGTACTTTTGTTCTACTACAATTACTTGGATTTCTCTTTTTGACCGACTCATAAACATTACTCTGCGATTGTGTGCCTGTGTGTGTAGATCCATCCAGTCAGCTTACCGCCCACCAGTAGTAAACATCAGCAGACAACTCGATGTTTTCCTGGGTCCAGACAGGCAAGATGTCAGGATTAAAATTTGCATCAAACCAACGTGACATTCCCAGGTCAGCCACACAATGATGGCAGGCACAAGTTCGCAGAGCAGCGCTGCCTTGCAGCTGAGCATCTCTAGGATAGCTTGGCACAAGTCTGACTTGATGTACATCCTGCCAGCTGGTTGGATCCAGGTACAGCCTGCCTCCCACACACAGGGATAAGAGCAGTGAGGTGAGGAAGACCAGAACCAGTGATGCCAGCAGAACCCAGATTCGAGAGCCGGGCCGTACAGTTCCTATGGCAACCTTGTCCCAAGACCCTCGCTCCATGCCTCCCCCCTCCAGGTCCTATGGGACTGATGTCAAATACCCCCTCACACCATCAATGGGTACACCAGTCTCCTCTCAGTACCCTCTTCTAGACTAACAGCTTCTCTCTGTTCTTCAAGTTAAATCCAGGGCTGCCTGTCTTCCTGCCAGCTCCTCTGAGAGCCTGGACTCCTGTCTTATTCTACTTGTCTAATTCTCTGTCGATTCGAGGAGCTCCTTTTTCATTCCTCCTTGATTCCCTCTCCCTGCCAGATCTGTCTGTCACGCCCTCACTGCATCCTACTATGCAGACAGAGGGTTGTCTCTCCAAGGCATGGTAGGAAGTGGCCTCTGATAGCAGAAGTCCAGGTTTTTCTTTCCTGTTATTACCATGATTACCATGTGGAGCTGACATCAAGTTATGTCTGCTCTTTCCTCCCCTGTGGTATAAACAGGACTTCAGCCTTAAGGATCACTGGCCTCAGTCCACATCGGCCTGGAGGTGTTTCCTGCTACAACAAAAACAGAAAACAAGAAATGGCAATAAAGTCAAGAAAACAGCAGTACTGAAGAACGGCAACATGAATTGTGTTTCACAGCCCCTGAGCGACTCATCTTGAGGGGAGGTCATTACCAGAAAGCACTAGGTTAATGACAGGACCCTAATGTATCACAGGTCTTCGCATTGGTCACACAGCATTCAAAGACACATTTGTAGATGGTTTAAGATGCTTAGGTACTGAAAACCTGAAGAGATTCATTACCATCAGACTTATTACATTGTGTGTCAGTGTTTGCCACCTCCACCTTGGTTAACTGCAAGTGAAGTGATTGTCATGTTGAAACTTCTATAAACAACAAGAGTTCAGTTGTGATGTCATAAACTACACAAAGAGAAAGGGACCCACTGACCCAACGTCAATACCCAACCTCACTGATGCCGTTATGACTGAATGGCAGCAAATCCCACCAACGATATTCAAACATCTAACATAAAGCCTTTCCCAAAGAGTGGAGGCAAATGGACCAACTTCTTATTCATACCCTTGATTTTGGAATGAGGTATTGTACAGGCAGGTGTCCCAATGCTTTTGTCCATATGGTGTAGAAAATGAGGTATATATTTTACTAGGATTTATCATAACAACAACAGTATATCTATACCTAAATCAGTTTTTCCATACGAGTGACAGTTTTCTTTATCCAGCCACAATCATGATAGCTAAAATGATATTGTGAAGCCTCCATCCATGCTGGTGACAGTGGTAAGCCAGACGAAGTCACCTTTATACACCAGTAATCGCCTGTGTAGTGAAAGATCTCCAGGGGTATTAGGACACTCACCAACCCGTTAGTGTAATACACGATCTGTTTCCTAGATTACGCCGTTTCAGACGAGGTTAACGAGCTCATTTGAAGGATCCTGATTCATTTCAAACACTCAGCCTCCTCGATCTTCATCGAGTTCTACTCGGTCTGTAGACCGCATGGTTAAATAGTCCAGCTGGTTGACGTCTGTGGCTGTGAGCATGACGGGGATGACACGAAAGACCAACGAGGTGATTTTATTCCATTACATGGCCGTGATGGAGGACGGAGCCGTGACTATCATGTAACATTCGGCGGCCTGCTGCCCCTCAGCTAGTTGGATTCTTACCTCCCTGGTCATATGAAAACTCCGCACACCCAAGCCAGGGATGTGCTTTAGGAAGCCCCTGGTCTCCTGTACATGGGACGGACTTCACTTCGCTATCAGCTACTCCGGGGGTTAAAGCTGCATCTCTGCATGTCTCTATTAATATCATCCCCAATGATGCTGACGCCTCCGGATGCAGCACCGCACGTCCCAGGCTCTGCCCTCCAGTATCTCCTCGTCTCCTGTCCTGTTTTCCATGCAGTTTTCTCCCGGACGTTAGACTGCAGTAACTCCAGACAATATTCAATATTCAATATTCCATAGCCCGTCTCTGGGAGTCCGAAGACGATCGGAATTACACAGGCTAGTCGGGAACTCTGGTCACTGCCAGCCCTGGTCAGGCGTACAGAAATGAGGGAAAACTAGCTGTCACCAACACGAATAAATGTGATTTCTATAGTAAAATAGATCCGTCATAGTAGATGACACATTTACACACATATCAGTCTTAACATGCAGATAAATATGTCTACTCATGTATACAGCTCTTAACAGGATGACCACAACGCCTGGTGAAGTGACAGAATTCAGTGTACCGCCACTTAAATTGAGTATTAGGTCATCAATCTCATATTTGGGTTTTTGTTTGTGGTGTAATTTCGTACTCATCTTGAAGGAATTTACTAATACATCGAGCATATATTCAAAAATTTGTTTAGCCCTTCTTGAAGAATTAAAATTTAAGTCCATCCTTCTATACATATCTTCCAAGCACTTATTTGATCAGGGTCTGGGGGGTAGAATCCATCCAAAACAGCACACAGTGCAAGGTACAGCCTGGATGGGAGGTCATTCCACAAAATCCCTCTGTTTGGGATGATTAGAGCCCTGTAAAGAGCCCTGTTAAGGTGCTGTTTCATCTGAAGTGGCAGAATGCAAAATTTACACACAAGTTATTTACGAACACAATCTGAAAAATGTAAAATTCATTTGTACAGCTAATCTTAGCATTATTCATTTTAATTTTATTTATCTAGCACCTTTAACTTTACAAGAAGCCCTGCCACAAAGCGCTTCACATAGTCCCAGGCGCAAGGTCCTCAGAGAGTACGCCAAGGCAGGGAAAAACTCTGGAGGAAGAAACCTTGAGAGGAACCAGACTCAAGGGGGAAGCCCCTCCTCTTCTGGCTGGCACAAATTAATTAATACAATATGGTGGACCACAATGAGGTAGAAGACTCAGATGGGCAACAACATATTGGGCCAGGCAGGCATTGACACATCAATCCTTAGAGTGACCTCATAGACACAGAACAGACCACTGTGTTTCTGGAAGTCACTGCTTCCTTTGATAATGTGCTTGAACTCTTGTCATTGTAGCTAAGACACCCCAGTCCTTCCATCTGTCCATAACAGGAGGTTGAGCCAGGTGATTAGATGGGTTTGTGTTTGTTACCTACCACCTGATCCTTGTTTTCTCTGGTGTGTGTGTGTGTGTGTGTGTGTGTGTGTGTGTGTTTTGTGGGTCTTTCAGTCGCTGTCGAAACAGCAAGTTTTGTTAGTGTAAGCGGAATACTTTGTTTTCCTGTTTCAATTGTGTGGTTCACATCCACCTTCTTCCTGAAAAGGGGACTTGCCGAAAAATCAAGGCCACTTCCAGTTTCCAGATTCCACGAGTCCTAGGTAGACTGTCGCACAGATGTGTTTAATCGCATTTTTATTTTTCATCCCTTTTGTGGAAAGCACTTTGAACACACTTTAACCTTAAGCCTATATCATGGCCCGAGACCCTCTCGCTCCTCCCACAGTCTATTGTCACTGCTGTTGTCTGGGAAATGATTTAGCTGCTCGTGGATTAACACCACTAGACTCAGGAAGAGCTTTTTTCGTAGTGCGACAGACAGCCCAACTCAGAACATCAGCAAGAACTGACCGTCCACTTGATAGCACATTGGCATCACTTTCGGATTCGTCTGTTTTGCAGACTTTGTGTTTTGTCTTACTTACTGTCTTTCACTTTATGTCCTCTTTTCCCCCAATATTTACATAATTGTATTGTTACTTGCACATTACAATTGTACGTAACTATTTATTTACAATAGCGCTCCCAGTTTTAAACTTGCATTTCTGAACATTCCTCAAACAGCAAAAATTCAAAATGTCTGTTTAACTGATCTGCTTAGTTCAACCAGGATCGCATGTATTCCTACTGCAAATTCAAATTTCCAGACATGATGTACGTCTAATTAATAATTGTGATTCACAAGGACTTTCAAACGAATCGTTCGTAGAATGACTCCCCGTTGCTGAATTTTTAATTGCTTGTCATGTCCTGTGTTAAATCTGCTGAAATCAAAGTTGGAGTAACTTCAATGCCTGAGCCCAGCCACTCTTTAGTAACCAGCTCGATCTGGCCTAGTAGAGGTATGGCTCTGAAAGTGTGGTCAAAGGAGAATTTCTGGTATGACTTTAGCTGTCTCATTTTGTGCAGAGCTGGCAATTTGAGGTTGTCTTACTGCGATCCGAGCTTGCAGTTTTCAACCCCTGAGGACCTGAGCTGGGGACTTTCCACAAACCATAGGTGTCACAATATATTTAAAAGTCACCAGGTAAAAAAAAGTCATTCTTTTAATAAGGTCCTCTTTAAATTATGCAAGCAATTTTAGCTAGCCAACAAAAACCTCAGAAAAGGTACGCACTATCTTCCATATTCTTTTTAAAAATGATTCCTACTGCTGTGGAGGTGATGGCCAAGTTGATGTTCCCAAAACTGTATTACACCACCGTCAGAACTACTTTGACCATGGAAGACCTGTAGATTTTCTTTAATATTAATTCATTTAACATAATCCAAAACAGTCCAATCTCATGATCTCATGATCTAACATCTTAATTACTTTTTAGTGCCCATCCTGTTGTTTTGCTCTTCAGAAATATTCATTTATTTTACTATATATGTCCGTGGATCAGTAAGAACATCCTGTCATTTAACATGGAACAAACTGAGGTTCTACCATTTGGAGGTGATAGGACACATAAGGCCTACCACAATCTCTCGCTGAACTCCTGCTTCAGTAACAGAGCCCATAATCGCGGTGTCATGTTAGACTCTAGTCCCTCATTCAGATCACATGCTGATGCAATATCAAAGTCATGCTTCTTACAGTATTGCTAATCTTAGATGATTTCTCACCTCAGGATACTGAAAAAAACTGATGCATGTTTTTGTGGGCAGTGGACTAACTTACTGTAATGATCTACTTTTAGGAAATATAAAACAGACAAACAGCTTACAGAATATTCAGAATGGAACAGCAGCCAGAATTGTTATTAGTAATAGTCAGTTTGAACACATAGCCCCTGTTTGCTGCTCTGTCCACCGGCTTCCAGTCACTTACAGGACTGACTTTAACGTCTTACTTCAGACCTGTAAAGCACTTAAAGGTCAGGCATGTGCTTAATTGATCAAATTGATTAATGCCTATACCCCAAATCATTCACTTAGATGCCAAAATTCAGATCTCCTCCTAATCCCACATAAATAAAATTACTGTTGAGCTAAAATCTATAGTTACAGGACCTCTAGATTATGGAACATTCTGAACTGAAGACCTCCTACGTCAGTCTAACAGTAGCAAGCAGACTGGAAATGCCTATTTTGTTTTAATGCCCCAGGATTTTGCAACCTGGCCAAAAATGCTGCCTTGTGTGGCCCAAATATAAGAGTTGCCAGATGAGTCAGAAATATGAAATTCACATTGGTTTTGCTGGACTTGAGAAAATCAACCTTTTCGATGCTTAAAAATATCAAGGGTATGTTAAGCATGGCATTGAAATGGCAAATAATTAAAAAAAATATGAAGTTAATGTAATATTGTGATATTATTGTGAGTAATAGGGGAGCTCCGAGCACAGGTTTACCTTCTTGTGTGCTGGAATAAACATTTTCCACCCCTTGGATTACTGCTGCTTAAAACTCACACATGTTTCCAATAAATCTGCATGTAGTAAAGAGGGCTGCATGACCTTCTCTTTATTCATCATTTCTAAATTCACTGCCTTTGTGTACAGATATGAACACTTCATAATTGGACTTTTGTATAAATTTTCATACATTTAACAAAAAATGCACTTATTAAACTATTAATTAATAACTGTAATTATTATCCTCCAGTACGCTGTTGTCCTCTTGACTATTCTGCGACACTCATTTGTACTAATGACCTCGTCCAGCCCGGTACCAGCCAGAGGAGGATGGGCTTCCCCCTTGAATCTGGTTCAGTCCAAAGTTTCTTCATTCTGAGGGAGTTTTTCCTTGCCACTGTCGCCTTTGGCTTACTCTCTGGGGACCTGGGCCCGGGACTACGTAAAGCGCTTTGTGACAGTGCTTCTTGTTAAAGGCGCTATATAAACAAAATTGAATTGAATTCTGAAATTTGCAGCTACAAATAGACAACTCTTTTTCCTACTGAGAAAAGCTACAATTACACAGCTCTCATCCTGGGACTTGAGAGTGTCCTAATACCCCTGGAGATCTTTCATCATAAGAAACCTCAGAGCAGAACACACCTGTAGGCAGGTAACACGCAACAACTCCAAAAAAACATGAAAGATAAACTCTGAGAAATATTGAAGACCAGCACCAATATAAGGAACTCTCCAATAGAACAGAAGCTCACAAGCAGAGAAACCTTTCTGAGGACTGGCTGTCCATGATGCCATGCAAAGGCCTGATCTTGCATAAAAACTCAGATCAGTCTGAGCACTGAGCTCCAGCGGCTGCCTGCTTACATAGACTCAGTAAGACTTTGCTTGGTGGTGTTTCCTGGTGTTTGGATGTCCTGCTGAAATCCCAATTCCTGTAGGCTTCTGGACTGTGGTACAAGAAAGTAGCCACAGCAGAACTCCTCCTAGGAACTGAGACAAACCTCAGTGTTAACCATTGCTAAACCACTGCTAGTAGCACTAAAGGCCCAGGTACGCGACATCCTGTGTGGTGGTGCACATTCAGCCTAGGGTGAGTAGAGGATGACTATGATCGTAAGATATGTGGGCAATGCGGTACAGGTGGGAGTGAGGAAATGTGTGAATCATTTTAATTCCCTGAGTCCTTTAGCTTCTGCTGTAAATTTCTAAATATGCTGTGCAAAACTGAACCTAGCCAAACTTTGTGTCAGGAGATGTGAAACTCTAACATGCTAGTCAAACACATGTATGTTATTGGCGACAAGCTGCTCCTCCACTCTGGAAGAGGAGTTTCACTGTCTTCTCCAGACACATGACAATAACAAGTTAAAACTTGAATCTGCTGTGTTTGAGTGCCTTGCAAGAACAGAGCAGTATACTTGCTTGTGTATCGGTGAATGAAACACACACAAACTGTGTAGATTTCTAATTTGGGATCAAAACTAGGATAAGAAGGATTTTTTTTTTAATTATGTAAAAGACTGCAGGGCAACCAAACAGAGGATAAAGGAGAGTGAAGACTGCACTGTACATTTCATGATCGATTCAGAGAAACTGAAACTGAGTATTTCTTGTTATCATGGAGAGTGATGAATGGAAAATTGGAAGTCCGCTGAGATAACTGGGGACCCTAAGCATTATCATAAAAGTCTAGACTGAGGTAAGTATTGAGGGCAATGGAATGACATTTTTCCATCATCTTCTTATCTTCGCCATAATATGGGATTTCCACAGTGATGTCGCCCTCTCCAGACTTGCAGATGTTGATTTGACCAGTGTTATTTTTTGGTGATGGAGGAAAGCCCCTTCCAAGAATTTCCAAACCAGAATGTCCCTTTCTCAGGGCATTATAATAACTTTCAGATGTGTAGTTATTTGTGTGTGTCTGAAAGGTTAATGATAATGGAAACATAATTTTGCGAAGTTTTAAGAAGGACGGATCTGTCAGTTTGAAACGCTTTGGAGGCCATGCCTGATTGCATGCATCAATAAGATCTTATTAAAGGAAGGAAACACTTACTTTTCAAGTGCGTTTTTCCTCTTTGAGAATCACTTTGACCTTCAAGTACAGAACATTCAAAACCCTATAGATTGTCTGTATTGTGCCTTCCCAACATAGGAATATGTTATCTGGATTAAAACAGACTAACAAGTATAAATGTTTTAAAATTCTAAGAAAGCAAAGGAGGAAAGAAGAATCCAGGAAAATAAAAGCAGGGTGTGGTCTGACCCCCAGTCATGTTATCATGTGTAAGAAGGAGGATGATGTGTCACAAGCGAATTGCTTGAAATGTGTGTCACAGTGCTATTTTATCCAGATGTTTTTGGATTTAGTGACCACTTTGGCCATTTGTCCTCAAAAGCTTAGACGTTGTATACACTCAATAACCTCCCAAATCCATCACCACAGATAAAAAAAAAACAAAACTCCTCCCGGAATCAGCTGCGGACTGAAGAGGGGGCCCATGTGCTGGTCAGTGGGTGTCTGCGGCTCGATGGGCGGAACTGTGCAGCGTGAGAGTGCAAGCTCCCCAGCCGCGGTGGTGGTTTGGCCTGGGGTAGGGACTATGGAGACACTCCTTATGGCTGTCAATGGTAATACATCGCTATGGCTTGTGTTTGCAGTACATCAGAAAACAGAAGCATTCTAGTAAATCAGAGTTGGGGGAATAGATCATACACACCTACATAGTGACAAATGCCTGAGGTGGCCCTAAGTGTGCTGTTTTTTGGGGGGGCATTTTTTGAATGACGTGGTTACGGTTCACCACAACCACAAAGTGGCAGGGAGCTGTTTTCTAGGTAACTCACGCTTGTGGCAGGGGGACAGAGTCCAAATTAAATATCTCAAGCAAATCTAGAGCTATGACAAAACCCAGTTTGATTAGTTAAAGGGACAGATGCAGCCAGCTGGACTGGCACTTCAGACACACCGGCCCGTTCCCATCGTCACACCCTCCCTTGTCAATAGGGTGAAAAATGGAGGAGGGGGCAAACTTGGGTCAGTCATTTTTTGGAGGGCAAGGCTTTTTATAGCCAGTGTCTGTTGCAAACTTGTACGATTTTGGCGGGGGTCTGCAAACATAGCTGTGCCACTGAGGGGTTAGAGGGGGTGAGAGAATGACGTCATAGCCGAAACTGAAAGCAGCTTTTTTTTTGTCCGGAGACCTAAGTCTGTTTGGCTCCATCGTGGGCGAGGGGAGTAAGAAGGCGGAGTTTTGGTGTGGGGAATTTCCACATTTACCACGATTTATATAAGGGCTTCGGGGCTCTGGTCAGTCCTGTAGTTCATAAAGAAAGAGAAAATCTACTGTTTAAACATATCCTGTCTGAAAATCTGGGGTCCGCCAATGGCTCCTGCTACGTAAGGACTTAAGGCTTATTTAAAAGGTGAGTAGGGGGCTTCAATGAATCGGTCACGACCGGGGGGCTCACGGCTTTTCTGCTTTGGGATTTTGACTTCACATAGACTCTGGATCTTGTTGTCATTCAGCTTAGTAACTTCGTTTTAGCGGCGCCTATTCGCCCCAAAAGCCCGCCGGTAAAAAGCAGATGTGCGGCTGCAGCTGGACGACGTATCGATCCACAGCAATGCGAATGTACCTTAGGAGACTTTCTCGGGTCATAAGCATGACTAAAAAACAGACTGGAGCTCCTGCATACTTCTGATCTGTACAAGTCCATACACACTTAACGGCTCTCTTTAAAAGTGTCATCGTCATAGTTATTATTATTATTATTATTATTATCATTATTATTAATTGCTTTACGCATGCCGCCACTGTAGGATACATACGTGTGTTACTCGTAGACGCTGTCACGCCCACCGGACCCCCGCTCTACGCTCACCGGACCCCCGCTCTACGCTCACCGGACCCCCGCTCTACGCCCACCGGACCCCCGCTCTACGCTCACCGGACCCCCGCTCTACGCTCACCGGACCCCCGGTCTACACCTGGTCAGCTTCAGCAGGACCGTACCCGGCCTCGTCACCGTATGACTAGGAGGTAACTGAAAGTGTATTGGTCAGGACACTGAGCACTTGTCTCCATGATCGTTGCCTACCTGTGTTTCGATCCCAACTCCCCGTCTTCAAATTGTAACTGTAGTTTGCTGTTCTGACTGCCCTATGGGTCCTGACGTCAACAGCGACTTTGGATTCCCCTGGTCTGTTCGTTTCCTCTCAGATTCTTGGCTTGACCCCTACGTGTGTGACCCCGAGCTTGCTTCCTGATTAAAAGACCTCCTGTCTCTGCATTTGGGTCCTGCGTTACATTCATTACAGACATTGTGTTGCAGATGGGTTCTGCCATCTTTTGCAATGTTTCTGTATTTTAGAAAAGACAATTTGGACCAATAAATGTAAAAAAGGCTATTTTAATTATTATTGGCTGAGGTAGAGTTGGTTACATTGGTTCTTGATTCTTCTGTCTTAACCTTACCAGTCTGTTTCTATAGCTGATCCTACACTAAAAATGTTGACTAGCATCAACTACCTATGGACACAACCTGAGGATATTAATTCTTTAGCATTGCTCCTATCAGGATTCTGGCCACAACCTCCATACAGACTGACCCTAGTGTGCTGAGGAGGAGCAGTAAGACCTTGCTGTTGGAAACCTGTGGCCTCCAGTGAAGCATAAATACAAGCAAATGACCATATGATCCCTGGTGAGTCATGGAGGCCTGTTAATGATGAAATTACTCAGCATCAGAGGTCTCCCACACAAACTAATCATGAGTTTCAGCGTGGGAGATGTAGCAGTGTGACCATTGTTTAATGGCCTGTTCAAGTTTTGATGTAATATACAGGCTAAATTTGTAAAGGTCAACTGCCAATGACAGTCAGTATTAAATCCAGTCAAAATCTGATTCATGTCACTTCTGTGTAGCCTTTTGCAGGGTTGTGGTGCGAGTGGCCAAGAACACTGGGTGATTGTGGACCCCAGATCGTCTGCTGTCTCCAGGAACATTCTGGTGTGTTACCATCTGCAGTATGCTGTTTTATTTGGCCCGGCGCCTAGGAGTGGGTAAGACTAACTCAGGCATGTGTGTCTTTAAACTCTTAAGGCACATGGAAGTTATTGTCTTTTGTGCATGTCAGTCTGCACCGTTCTGTGAATGTGTGTTCACATTTCAGAGTTGCTGTCATGATAAAACAATCTACACTTATTCAAAAACTAATGCTATAAACACTGATCAGGAGTCATGGTCCTCCCAACTTTGAAAATGGAAACACTTAGAGGAGATATTAAGATTTGTTGAATGATGAGTCTTTCATTAAGAGGGACTCCAGCTGTTCTATGAGGACTCTTGACCAAGGGAGTGGATGATGCTCACAATGACGGGCTTCTGTGTCTTTCTGATGCCGCCTTTAGATGTTTGAATGCTGAGCTGTGGGGTGGCTGTGCGTTGTGGTTGGAGTGATTTTCTCTAAGAGACCGGGCCTGATTGTTATTGGTGCTGAAGGTTATGGTGGCATGCGTTTCATCTAGTTCTGGTTCTGGCTTGGAATCTTGATGTGGGTCTGAGGCTTACTGGATTCTGAGGTGAAGGTATGAAAAGAACTGGTTGCTGTTATCTCATTCCTTCATTCTTTGTGATGGCTGGCCTTACAACTCAGTCAGTCATTGGCAATGTTTGGTCATGAATCACATTATAAAGTCTGACATTGCCCACTTTTCTTTTTTGGGTTAAAGGAAGATTTAGTCATAAAGACCTGAGAACTTTGGAATTCTAACATGCATTGACCCTTGAAGCCCTGTTAGAGGCAAGTCATAGGCTGTGTTGGCCTACAGGCGTAGCTTGGGTTTCCTCGTGCATTTTTTTTTCAAGATGCCGGGCTTAGGGGCATAACTAGTTGGAATGTTTTGTGAAATATGCAGGTTTGTTGGGGATGAAGCATGACTGTCAAGGCTGAAAAAGTAAAGCACAAGTACTGATGGGAAGAGAGAAAGATCATGATCAAAAGTGAAGTGAATCATAGAACAGAGAGGGGTCTACCGGCCAAAAGTGAGATATCTCTATCCCTTTGTAGTCCTACTGGTCCTACTTTGGGTGTTGCCTACTCTGATAACATCCACACCTCAAGAGCTCTGCAAATCCCTGAACACCCTAAGATCTACCCTGCACCCCACCCATCGGAAGCAATTCTTGGTAAGTGGACAACAGATATGTAATGTTGGTACATGTGCAACTGGCAAAATGGGAACTAGCTGGGATTAACCTAGTCTGCTTTTACAGAAGCACAATTTCCCTGTGAACTACACTATCAGAGTACGTCCCCAGGAGGTGTTCAGGCTACATAACATCAGAAAGCTGGTAAGTACTTGATGTTACTCATACAGACACTGACAGACACTGACACGTGGTTGGTACTCAGTGTGACTAATTCAGACAGTGACAGACACTGACACGTCGTAGGTACTCAGTGCGACTAATTCAGACACTGACAGACACTGACACGTGGTAGGTGCTCAGTGTGACTAATTCAGACACTGACAGACACTGACACGTGGTAGGTGCTCAGTGTGACTAATTCAGACACTGACAGACACTGA
>JAACJT020000007.1:2714586-2731417 GCA_009936485.2 Gymnarchus niloticus
GGTACTCAGTGTGACTAATTCAGACACTGACAGACACTGACACGTGGTAGGTACTCAGTGCGACTAATTCAGACACTGACAGACACTGACATGTGGTTGGTACTCAGTGTGACTAATTCAGACACTGACAGACACTGACACGTGGTAGGTACTCAGTGTGACTAATTCAGACACTGACAGACACTGACACGTGGTAGGTACTCAGTGCGACTAATACAGACAGTGACAGACACTGACACGTGGTTGGTATTCAATGTGGCTAATATGGACACTGACACAACACACAGCATTCCTAACTAATCGACACACCACTCCTCTCCATACAGAAGGCCAAAGTTCCAGATTTGGAGCTCAGACATTTACAGGATCTTTGGCTGCTGGTGAACCAAGAGGTATTAAAGAAGATTCTTCGGGTGCTTCCTGCGAAGCACCCCTCCTGCCAGTACACCTCGAACCTTGAGTATCTCCTGAGGATGGTGCAGCAGGTCCAGCACGAGGATGAGAAAGATGAGGAAGAGGTGAGAAGCATGATAAGGTGGGATACTTCCACACATAGAATCTCTGGTGTACCATAGACACTGTTGGCATGGCAGCCCATGTTCTTGGTCATTCCTGTCTTTGTATGTCCACATACAGTATGCATTCTTATAACACGATAGTTGTGTTCTTGAAAAAACCTTGCAGTAAGCAAATCTGAGCAATGTAAAAAATGGAAACAACAGGCATTATAGGAAAAATAGGTACAAAACATTTTAAAAGGAACACGTACTGTTCTTACTGACATCACCACACCTGAAGTCGTTCTAGCTGAGAACTTTTCTCTGATGTGCTCAAAGTCGATTGTTTTGTGCCTGTTGCTCTCATAATATCCAATGTTCTCTCATTCCATTCAAAACACGTTAATATTGCAAGCTTCTTCTCAATACTTAAAGCTTTCCTTTTGCACTCACTGCTTGGCTTTTTTGAACCAGGATGCTTAGGCAGATTTGGGGAAGTTAAATGTTTTTTATTATAAAACTTAACAAACACAGAAAAATACCAAGACAAATATACATAGTGAACTGATGCAGTAACTGGGTGCTTCAGGTGTGTGAGGGTCCTCCATGTATTTCTACACGGCTCGGTTCAGCTGCATAGTGTTCTTCATTCACCTGGAATATCTTGCAAATGAAATCATGCATAAATGAATGCGAACATTGCACTAAACTGTAATTGTTCCCTAATATATATCAGTCGTGTTGGAGCAAATTCACGTTTTTAAGATGGGTGTTATAGGAGAACATGCTGTACCAACAGATGTGGATTTCTCGACTCTACTTTCAAGCCGGAACTTGTATGTGTTTGTACTTAGAGAGAGCTTCCAGAGGAAATAAAGGAGATCTGGGCTAAGCTGAGCAATTCTGATACAAGTGTGTGGAGGTGGGTGACTCCCAAAGCCTTGATGGACAACTGTTTCCGTTCCATGCACTGCCTGTTTGGCGACTGTTTCCTCAGCGGCAGTGAGGAGCCGGACTGTAAGTGAATGTCGTTCAGCAAAACAGCTCCAACACATTTTGTTGACTTTTGTTTTTATGCTGACAGATATTTCTTAAGTATCTAACTTGAACGAATGAAGAATGATAACAAATCACAACTAATATGTTTGGCTTACTGTGCAAATTCACTGAAACAAAAACTAATTATGACAAATTACTTTAGTGCAACCAGAAAGCAGCAGACTAACTGAGGAGCGAGGTCTGTGATTGGAAGGTTCCTTACTCTAACCTCACTATATCCTCACGCTACTCTTTTGCGCCCCCTGCTGTAGAATTATATATTGTCGTCTTTTATCAGCTTTGCGTGCTATATGCATCTTGGGTGAAAGGTCATGCATATTCAATAGTCAGGCACTAAATCAGAATTAAGCAGATATTTTAAGATCATTGAGACCAAGAACTATATTAGACCATACAAAATTTTGAGAATGGGACCTTTCACCTTTTACTGAAAATGTTCTGCCAGTTCCCACTGTGGAAGTGCTTTTGAAAGACCTCCATATTCCTGAAACTGTAATTAAAGAAAAATTCACGAATTAAATATACCCCATAACCCTGGGCTAGATAAGTGGTTAGATGAAGGATGGTTTGACAATGTATATATAACTGATAAAATTTTGTTTCAATGTAACTTCAAATTTTAACAAGGTTTCCTGTGAATGTATGCATGACAGTAAATAAGATTGGGTAGCCTCAGGAAAGCAGAAACCTTACTGAAAATATTTTCACCTTTCTGGGATTGTATGTTCATCAGACTGTAACCACCTTGACTGAAAGGCTTTGTTTCTGTCCGTCAGATTGTAACTTATTTCACTGGAGGAAACGAAAAAAGCAGACCACGCAGAAGGGCTGAAGGGCTGCTGTTTCTCCAAGAGAGCCCATGTGTCTACAACACCACTAAACTTGCCTTTGTGATGGCACTGAAAGTCCACCTGCACAGACTGTATCTCTGTCCATATGCCATGTTCATCAGACCTGCTCTGTGGAAGGGTTTAAACACAACAGTAATAGAATATATTCTGTCAGATCAGTCAGATCTGCATGCCAACACCTCCAATGCTTTACTAACATATTTGGCTGCACTGGTGTACAGTGATCTACAGTCACACTTGAGCCGAAAAACATGTCAAAAAAGCTGACCTGTGTAGCAGTGTAGGAACAGCTCACTTACTCAGTACAATACTGTCTATGCAAACTTGCATACAGGACTTTAGCCAGCTGCTGGTTTAGTTGGCTACCTTTTTTATTGTGGGCCTTGTGTCTTCTAACCTTCAGAAATAAATTCTGCTGGTAGGATTTGAAACATTTTATTATCAGACAAAATAATGTAGTTAAGATATATATATATATTTGGTTGTGAAATTGGCTTTGGTATAAGATTTGTTACAAGGTATTAAATCGATATGTGCTCCATATTTATTAAAGCTGGTATGACGATGAACTGAAATACCTACTGCCTGATCTCCTTTATATTCAGTGCCTGAGGTATCAAGTCCTATTCTGGTGTCACTAAGTGAGCCTCTGGGCACCCAGGCCTCCAAGTAGCACACGTTTTTTGGAAAGCCTACACACGATACCTTCGTTAGTCAAAAGAGCCCGTAACATGGATGTGTTAGAGTTAGCCCTCAACCTACACTTAACACTATGCAAGTCACATGACCCCAGAACAGGGTGTAAAAAGCATGACATCGTTCATTCTTGTAGAGTGACGAGCACTAAAGTGGGCCAACACGTTTTACATTTGTACCCAAAATAAATACAGAAAATATGTTTTCATTAGATCGCTAAGAGAAGTTTCAGAGCTTCGGTGTCTTTTGTTCAATTATACTGCAGAAAATCTGATTTACTGAAACAGGTTCTCCTCCAGGATGGTCAGTGTGCAGTTCAGTAGGTTAATGATCCATGTCCAGAAGGTTGTGGGTTTGAATCGCATTATCATATCACCATTAGTCCCCTGAGAAAGGCCCTTAAGTCCAGCTGCACCTGGGACACTGGATGCTGATGGACTCCAGGCTTTCTGCACCTGTTGCTTTACACTGTCAAATAAATCGTCATAATTTGCCTGTATTATAGTTTTGTTCATCTTGTCCCTGATGACAATAAACTTTTGAGTCCCTCCAGCTGGAAACACAACCACAGTATGATGCCACCCTCAATGAGTGTGATGTGTGTTTGGGTGGCTTTGTTGGGATTGCAACAATTACAAAGCTTTGCTTACAGGCAAAAAGCTCAACTTAAGTTTCTATAAACCATAAAAATGCTCCAGAAGCTCTTAATACAGCTGCTGAAAAGTTTCATTAATGTGTTAATGTTGGCCATTCTTGTCTAACATCTTGCTATTCCAAATGTCCACCAGTAGTCCGAATCAAAATCGTCCCACTATTTGTCTGCTGGCCTACCATGCCCTCCCTCCCCGTTACCTTTCCACCCTGACCAGTTTGCTGGCATCTGAGTCACTTAACCTGCTCTTCAACCAGATCACCTGACTGCCTCCTCCAATATACTGCTCTCCACCTGACTGTTATACTTCATCGTTTTTTTCATATTGTGTTAATGACCTTGTCCTGCCCGGTGCCGGCCAGAGGAGGACAGGTCTCCCCCTGAATCTGGTTCCTCCTAAGGTTTCGTCCTCCCGAGGGAATTTCTCTTGCTGCTGTTACCTTTGGCGTACTCTCTGGGGACCTTGGACCCAGGACTATGTAAAGTGCTTTGTGACAGTGCTCCTTGCTAAAGCTTCTATACAAATAAATTTTAATTGAGATGGAAACAGCTGCAAAGCCTGGGGAGAAAAAAAAAAAAAAAAAAGACTGGTTTTGAGTGTTAAATTATTACATGAATCTGATTAACCAGAAATAGGGCATGACAGACATGGAGGAAAACACAAAAACAAATGCTAAAAACATAGCGTATCCAAAAAAAAGGCAGCCTTGATGAAACAGTGGGATCGCAGGGGTATGAAAAAGATAGATTTATTCCATGGCAAATAAAGTAAATTGTAGTGATGCACAGAAACTGGATGAGGCTTCAGCAGAGCTACATGTCAAGGAAAGGTCTGCCAGCCTTCAGCTCTGCAAGGACAGGACAATTTTAAAAAGCTGTATATTTTAAAGAACAGCCAGTCTACAAACACCGAGAATTATCCACAACTTTACGACAGCTTTTCTTAAAATTCCTTACAAAAATGATCATTATATTATCAGAATGTTATGAACGATCCCTCTGGCCAGAAGGTCCTAATGAAGTCCCACCTGCCATGTCAGGACACATTGTCTACACCAGCAGTTTTGTCCACAGACCAAAGTCTGTGCCAAAATACCAGCATCTTCCTTAACGGGAATCAAGGAAACAGCAGGAACAAAAACAAGCCAAACTCAAACAAGCTGCTGTGTTACCTTGAATGGAGCTGAAATGATGCATTTAGACCAACTACCTATGACCAGCCCTCCGGTGTTTCAAATACCCTACAGCTTTAATGCCCCCACCTCCCCATAAACCCTTCATCCACAACTTGGGAGTGCTCCATCACGTTTCTGCAGAAGTATTATTAATGCTCAGTCTCACTGTCATAGCTTATCATTACTAGCTAACGCACAATTAATTGAAGCTTGAAATGTAGCAGTTTCCTCCAAAGAAAATTCCAAGCATTGGAGAATTACAGTCAATGCAGGGGTGTAGTGTGTATAAAGGGCACAATACCATCTGGGTCTCATTCAAGAGAATCTGGACTTCTGCCATTAAGATATGCTGATTTGCAGACAGTTCGCATGGGTGCCTCCTATTTTCTGGGCATACCAACATCCCTTCAAAGTTACAAAGATCTGTGTCATCGCAGGGCCCACTGGAAACACCAACCCATGCAACACACACGCAGACCCAACACGTTTCTGTTAAGCACAACTATAGATAGGTTCAAGAGGAACGTTCTCCTGAAGAACAGAACTGCCAGGTGTACTTGAGGTCCTCTGTATTGATGCCTCCCTCTCAGCACATGGAGATGGTTACGTTGATGCCCAGGTTGCCATTCTCAGCAAACAGCTGAGCAATAGACGTGTCAAACACCAGGCAGTCACTGTTCATGATCGCTGTGGCGATGCCCTCGTGGATGGAGCGGGGCGTGGCCTCCCAGGTGAGCCGGCGGCGGTGTCCATTGAGCTCCAGGCGATAGGCGAAGTTCTCGGCCTGCTTGCGCGTTCCAATGAGTTGCACGATGGCAAAGAATTGCTGGTGCCCATCATACTTCTCCTGCTTCTCCAGCACCAGCATGAAGTGGAAACCAAAGCAGGACTGCATCATGACCCAGTCCACGGCGCCTGGCAGGTTGATGTCTGTGGCCAGGAAGACGATGTCCTCGCCCTGAAGAGTAGTGATGGACTTGTGCTGGTGCATTAGATGGGGCATGACTGCATCCAGTGAGCCCTGCCACTTGCAGGACGCCCCAGGGCAGGGACAGGAATAGGGCCGGAACTCACAGAGCTCCTCGTGCTCGGGTTTTTCCGTGTGCGGCAGTGTGACCTCACAACCCGAAGAAGCATACTTGCAGGGGAACAGCACTGAGTTGGCCACCTTCTCCATGGCCAAATTGCGGATGGACCCCAGAGGCCCACGGCAAGTGGGGCAGCACGTGAGCTTGGGCCGGCAGTTACTGCAGACCAGGTGGCCACTCTGGCACTGCAGGATGGGTGGCAGCACGTAGTCAAAGCAGACGGGACACTCAAACAGGCTGGCCAGGTCACTGTTGGAGGCCGTGGTGCCCGGCAGCGCTGGCACTCGCTGGGAGGGAGTGCACTTGGACGTTCCAGAGGGCAGCGCTGTGGCAGTCTGGCGGCTCATTTCTGCACCGCGGGGGAAGCCAGCCAATCAGAAAGTGGGAAGAACGAGGACCGATTCAAGACCTTAATCTACATCCCTATATTCACTAACACATAAATGACGTGAATGTACACATTACAGACCTTCACCTGTAGAACAAGACGAATTAATCTTATAAACACAAAGCAATGCAGTCCCATGGTTTGGCCATCACCAGCCTCTATGCATGAATCAGCAGGCCCTTTGTAGGGATGTCCCAGTCAAGTTTATCCCCAGTCATTTAATATCTGCTGATACTGAGTTCTGATCTGCTAGTTTCCTACATACAGCCACACAGCTGTGCAAATTTCAAGTAGATGACAGTTTTCTGTGTCTGAAATGTAGTGTTGAGAGGTAATGTTACTCCGTGACTCCAGAAATACCATGAGACAGCAACAACCAACATTCACCACCACCAAGATGGGCTGGTCATCTAAAATAAATTCAATTACTGTAATTTTATTCATGTTGTCCCTGTTTTGGGAAAATTGATGCTGTTTCTTGAAAGTAGTGTTTCCTGTTTTGAGGCAGTCTTCTTGTGGTAAATGCTATGTTAGGGTTTTCCATTCAGGTGCTGTATCATATTGGTCATATTGACAGCCACTCTATTACTACCTTTGTGTGAACTATTGGCATTACAAATACTACAAGTGGCTCTTGGACTGTTTACATCTTCCACTTAAAAATAGTTTCACACTGCAGATATTCTACCAGATTCTTAACATGTGTTGCTCTGCCACAGGTTGTACGTAATTTGGTGTAAACAGAGTGTTGTGGGGTAAAATAGCATTAAAGAAAGGAGATGATGACAACGGGCTTAATGTAGCTGACACCGATCAATTAAAATGTGCCTTGATCGACTCAGATAAAGAGTCTTCAGATCAGATTGGGACATCACTAGCTTCTTGGTTGACTTGGTAATGGTGTGTAACACAGAGGACCCTCCTAATCAAGCCTCTTCCAAAGCTGGACGGCAGCCATTAGTGTACCCATCGAATTTGTGTATACATTCATAAACACACCTTGATTTGAGATAAAATGATGGCTAATGTGACAGTAAAAAGTGTCTTACCTTCGTCCATATGATTTCCAGTTATGGCCGTGTTGATCGCCTTTTGAAAATTTGAGGAGGGGTTTCTAAAATGCAAAGCAGAACAGACACAGCAGACAGGCTGCTCTAGACCTGTATATGTGTATGAACGGGCAGAGAAATGCACATAAACACACAAGCACAGACACCTGCACATACAGACAGACATGAAGAAACCCTAGATGATAAAATGTGGGTTTTACACACCTGATGTGTTGAAATATTCAAGTTACCATTGCTTATAAAGCTTAACCACCCCTCAGGCTTAAAGAATAAAACAGAAAGATTACTCATTACTTTTCTGCAGCTGAAACAGCTACATTTGAATTCCATAACAGCAAAGATAAAGTTAGCAAATGAACAGTATATGCAGCTATTTCTCAGAAGAAGGCAAATAGCCGTTTGGGAGGAAGCGGCCATGCTGCATCATAATAATAAACTGAGCAAAGCAGACGTGTCACGTGATGAGCTCAGGACCAGCACTAGCACCTGCTGTTTGCCTATACACGTTGCAGATTTAAGGTATGAGCAGACAGACTCACATGATGTATACTGGTAATGCACTCTGCTATGGCTGTTAAAACGTATACAACTGGCAGCCTTTAACAAGTACGTCATGAACAGAACAATGCAATGTGTGAGGGAGCAAGGAGTTGAGCATGTTGCTCTGCAGTTAACAAAAAGATGTGCTCCAATAAAAATTCTAAGAATACTTAAAACACAAGGCACAAAAACAGACATGCTTTGGAAGGATGACTTGTGAGCCAGAACCCTCTGTGCTGCCAACCTGGCCATCTCCTGTGGCATGCCAGTGCAAAAACTCCAAGGTTCTGTCTACATTTGCTCAGTTTTGCCATTTTCTGGTGAGAGACCCACAGTAACAGACTGTGACGTCTGCCCAGAGATGGAGAACACAATGTAGCAACACAAAACAATACAAACACACAGTTAGGGACTGTGTGCAGGTAAGTCTGTCTACATTCACTCATCATCATTCTCTTTCGGCTGCTCCCGTCAGGGGTCGCCACAGCGGATCAACCGTCTCCACGGCTCCTCCTGTCCTCAACACCCCGCTCTGTCGCACCAACCACCTGCATGTCCTCCATAAACCTCCTTTTTGGCCTATTCTTTTCCTCTTGCCTGGCAGCTCCATCCTCAGCATCCTTCTCCCAATACACCCAAGATCTCTCCTCTGCACATGTCCAAACCAATGCAATCCCACCTCTCTGGCTTTGTCTCCAAATCGTCCGACCTGAGCTGGCCCTCTAATATACTCATTCCTAATCCTGTCCATCCTTGTCACACCCAATGTAAATCTTAACATCTTTAACTCTGCCACCTCCAACTCTGCCTCCTGTCTTTTCGTCTGTGCCACTGTTTCCAGCCCATATAACATAGCTGGTCTCCCTACCATCTTGTAGACCTTCCCTTTACTACGAGTACCCGTCTGTCACAAATCACTCCTGACACTCTTCTCCACCCACTCCACCCTGCCTGCGCTCTCTTCACTTCTTTTCTGCACTCCCCATTATTCTGAACTGTTGACCCCAAGTATTTAAACTCATCCACCTTCGCCAATTCTACTCCCTGCATCCACACCATTCCGCTGTCCTCCCTCTCAGTCACACACACAGGTATTCTGTCTTAGTCCAACTGACCTTCATTCCTCTCCTCTCTAGAACATACCTCCACCTCTTCAGGGTCTCCTCAACCTGCTCCCTACTCTCACTACAGATCACAATGTCATCCGTGCGCATCATAGTCCACGGGGGCTCCTGTGCGATCTCGTCGGTCAGCCTGTCCATCACCATTGCAAATAAGAAAGGGCTCAGACCTGATCCTTGACGTAATCCCACCTCTACCTTAAACACATCCATCACTCCTACCACAGACCTCACCACTATCACACTGCCCTTGTACATATCCTGTAGCACTCTTGCATAGTTCTCTGCCACTCCAGACTTCCTCATACAATACCATAACTCCTCTCTAGGCACCCTGTCATATGGTTTCTCTAAGTCCACAAAGACACAATGCAACTTCTTCTGACCTTCTCTATATTTCTCCATCAACACCCTCAGAGCAAACATCGCATGTGTAGTGCTCTTTCTCAGCATGAAACCATACTGTTGCTCACTAATCATCACCTCCCTTCTTAACCTAGCTTCCACTACTCTTGAATGTGAATATCTACAATCACTCACACACATTCAAAAAGATTCTCTCACACACTCATTTACATAAACCTATTCATTCAGACACAGACAAATTCCAATATATGCCATTGGTGTATGAAATGGCAATTTCAAAATTCACCAATTACAAAAAAAATACAGTCTACTGGAGCATTCCACATTGTAAGAGATGACAATAAAGGCCCTGCCCATACTGAAGGCTTAATCACATTTTTGGTTACTTTTAAACCCTCACATTTTTAATGAAGACCACTCATCTTTAGTTTCATTTACTGAGTATTTCATGAATGTACCTTTTATGATATGAAATGGAAAAAAATGAAGTCTAAATGAGATTAAGATGACAAATTTACAGTGGATATAAGAAGTTTACACACCCCTGCCAAAATGGCAGGTTTTTGTATGATAAAAAAATGAATCCAAGATAAATCCTGTCAGAACTTATTCCACCTTTACTGCAAAATTGCAATCTACACAAAAAGGTGAAATCATAGCAGAAACTGATTAGCGAAAGAAGAAAAAAAAAAAATCTACAAAAACCTGGTTGCATCACCCCCCCCAAACTAATACTTGGTTGAAGCACCTTTTGATTTTACTACAGCACTCAGTCTTTTTGGGTATGAGTCCATGAGTTTGGCACATCTGGACTTGGCATTTTTTGCCCACTCCTTGCAAAAATTGTCCACGTCTGTCAAATTGTGAGGGCATCTCATGTGCACAGCTCTCTTCAGGTAACCTAACAGATTTTCAACTGGATTAAAGTCTTAAGACTTTTTATATCTACAGCATTCCACACATTGATGGGTCTTCCCTGAAGGCCAGGAACGTTATACCGTAGTCAGGAGTCGACCGTGCCATTATTAACAATACTAAAACACCATCGCAAAGTCCAATTCAGTCTCGTTTTCTAAACGGAAGCTACAAGCAGCAAAACGCTTGGCGATCAGAATTAAGCCGGCGCTGTTCATTTCATGATGGAAATCGTTTCTGAAAGTCTAGCTGTATTTCTCCGAACTGTGGAACAATTATACTGTCCACGCAGTACAGGGATCATCCAGAAAACGTGAATGCTGAAAAGCATCGTTTTAGTTCCTGTAGAAATTATACATTGATTGCTACGTTTGCTTTGATAGTACTGTCCATGGTACTGACAGACTTCCCATTACAGCAGATGGTTTCTCTTTAATTGCACTACATAACCAGAACCTTCTCTTGGTTTGGTCGTACACAGAGTTCACGTTAATTCAGTGAACTGCTGGTAGCTAAACGACGTTCCTCTAATGTGTGGCACACAGAAGCCCCAGACCTTCGAGTCTCAGTGACTTTATCAGCCACCGGA
The DNA here is from genome assembly GCA_009936485.2 of Gymnarchus niloticus. Lineage (NCBI taxonomy): Eukaryota > Metazoa > Chordata > Actinopteri > Osteoglossiformes > Gymnarchidae > Gymnarchus > Gymnarchus niloticus. The sequence goes on from JAACJT020000007.1 coordinate 2,725,594, forward strand.
CGGTGCATTTCCTGCCTTTTCGTACACCAAACGCAGAGTAGCGAAGTGAGTATACGAGCATGAAGGAGTCCAGGGCTTCGCCTTGTGTGGCCGGCCGCTGACACCCATCACCCTCGTCGTCTTCCCTCCGAGGATCGCTGCGAGGTCCTGCTCAAGTCGAGCCAGCTCAGTTAATGCACTCGTCGGACATGGCTGGACAGGTCCTGAGAGCACGTGCATGGTCATCAGGGTATGTGCGAGCCTGCGGTCACCCTGGCAGTACGGCTAGGTGTGCTCCGCACGGCACACGGGCCAGGGAAACACCGCGGTCTGCCAAGTGAACGAGGCGCCGCTAGGCCGCGGCAGGGCAGCCCCTGCAAGAGGCTCCGTTTTCAAGGCCGAGCACACGAACCGCAAAGGAAGCCGTGCGTGAGGCGACAGGCCGCCGCTTCGGTCGCCACACTGTGGTGAATAAGCCGGCTATAGCTAACGACTTAGCCGCGGTCCTGGAGGTGGCTGTCTGTCTGTCTGTCTGTCTTACCGAGTGACTAACTAGCTGCTTATTGGTTATTGCTGGATATCACGGTGTCGCCGTGACCCAGAAGAGGAGCCTTTACTCCTGTCGCCATGACGGAAGACCCCAGTCCAGTCACTTACCTCGGAGGACCGCTTTTATTTTGCGTCTCTCGTTGGATATTTTCCAGGATTTTCACTTCTGCTTTTTATCCTTTATACGTTCATATATCTAGTAATATTAATCCGAGGCTTCACATCTGATTTAACTTTTTTTTTTTTTTTTCTTCACCCCCCTTACCTTTTTCACTCCCTTTTTTAACTACGGTGTCTGCACGGCTCGCGCGCCCGCCGGACTCGGGGTCGCGCTCGGCTCGTTTGCGGACCACAGCGCGTGCCGTAGGAGAGCGAGTACGCAGGAACGTCTCACCATAGCAACGAGCTGCGCGGTGACGTGTTAAAGGATCGCTGGGCGCAGGGCCAGAACGGAGATGATGTAAGCAGGGTGTAGGCTAATTGTATCAAGGGGATGTTTTGTAATGGATAATATGAGATGTCGAAACTGCACATACAGCTTTTCCAGTTATCTGCTCACCTACAATTTCCCACCTTTAATCTCAGTTACGAAACGGTTACCCAAATGAGGCTCTTAAACACCTATTAGTGGTGAGGATTACTGGCACTGCTGAGGCCCTTTTCATCCTGATCAGCCACACTATTTAAACTGAAGATGAGGCACACTTACACCTAATTAATGCATATTAATCTAGGCATCATATTTAATCTGAATATGCTTTGCATCTGCTTTGTACTTTGTAAATCACACTTTGTATTGCAGAAGATCTTTTCTATCTGTGCAATATGACTGATACAGTATTTTAGGAATACATATTTCATTTCCTGCACTCAACCATGTCTCTCTTTTTTTGGGGGGGAGGAGTAGATTACTTCAGAAATTTGCAAAATTTTAACTTAACTTGAAACTTTAATAATTAACCTCTTTTACAGAAAAATATTTTATAGGTACAGTAGATACATATTTCTGATACATTGTACTTGCATAATATTTAATTTCTAGGATTAAATGCATGATATCAAGGTTATGACAGTTTAGTTACCTGGGGTTGTTATTCTAGACCATGCAGGTGTAAAATTCCTGCCTTACCATGTGGTGTCTTTGTTGTTTTTGACAAGATTGAAGGATTCAAGAGAAAGCTCGCCCCGTGGACTATGGATGGGCATGTTTCTACTTTTATGGAAGATTTTACAGAGCTGTCCACAATTGTCATCTCAGATACAGTCACCTGTAGCCTGTCACAGCTGGCTGAGACTTTTCAGATGATCCCAGAGACGGCAATAAGTGGACATTGGAATCTTTGGCTGGGGACTAAAATGCTAATGACATTTGTCTGCCCCACAGCAAATGGAGCCATCCACAGACTGTAGGCTGAAGTTCCTACTCACCAACACAGACCTAGGCTGGGTATTGGGTCACTGAATCGAATAACCTTATCTCACACTAACGGCTATTACATTTCCTGTACCATTCACAACAACATATTTATATGCGGTTTTCGTGACCACAGTCAAGAATAAGGCCAGAAACAGACTCTGAGGACCCTTGTGACGGCACGTGAAGTGAACATGGTCCAGGCTGCGAGGGATCACGCTACCCTCTGTCATGGAGACAGTCCACATTCATTTTCTTGGAACTACATGAATTTTGGTGTTTTTAAAGAAGCCGGGGATTGTGAACTCATAGAGAAATTAAAATATTTATAAAAATAATAACAAACAGGTCTCTGCACGTTTTTGATAAAGAACCAAGCATTCCATCCAGACTGGCTGCCTTCTTGATGTTCATAGAAGATCCTCCTCACATTGTCCTCAGACACATTGAAAATGGGGCTGTGTGCAACTCCTCTGGTTTGATCAGATTGAATTTTTACATGTATTTTGTGCAAAACCTGTCATAGTTATGAAGTGGTTCAGGTGTTAATGTGTTGAATTTCAAGTTAGGTGTGATATTGAATTTTGTAATGTTTTATAGTTTTTTGGGGAGCACACCTGCATTTCCTGTATGCAGCTGGCTTAGAATGCCATGGGATGGACCTTCATCTTCAGTGTATGTTTGTGCATTTTTTTATTAATCTTGTCCAGATGAGATGAACACCTACTTGGGCAGGAGACACGCTGGTGACGTTTGGGGTAATTGTTTTGCAAGACTCAAAACCAGGCAATGTGTCCCAGTTGCTGAAGCACAGACCTACCTCACACATTCTCTCTACTATGACTCAAATCGATGATTATTTAGTGGCGCAAATGTTCAAATACTGGTGCAGCGATTACAGCTCTCAAGGACACTGCCTCCATATGAACAATTCATTCAAATTCACAATTCACGATTCATGCCACTTCTTGCTTGAACTGCAATGCTTTCTGTCTGCCCATTTTAGCCACAGCTCTTGAAAGGTGACCAGTATGGCTCCTGACTGATTGTCACAATATTCAGGACATAAACGGCAGTTTGTTTGGAGTGTTATTGTGCATGAAAGTGTTCCCAATAGAGGCAAAAAGAACTGCTATATAAAAACCTTGGGCTTGAATGGGGTTGTTCATTAGAGCCACTTATCTATAGATGTAATCTCTGCAAAGAAAATGAAGACATTTGCGAAATGGTGTAGGGTCTATATACAATCATAATCAAAGTCTGGAGAGATAGGCTGCAACACAAGTATATTCTGCTGTTTCCATGGGAATGTTTTACTGCCTGCCAGTGCAGTGCATGAGCTGTCAAAGCCAGGCAGTGTCGCTGTTTGCTCTGTGGCTGTGTTCAGACTTCATTAATGACATAAAACATGGCTGATGAAATCAGGAGTGTCATGATTTGATGATGCGTTTGAATGGGACACCTATAGTCACCCTGGACAAGGGGAAGAGAAAGCAGGCTGTCAGCTTACTAGAGTGTGTTTACAGCATCTGTCCCATTAGCTGGTAATCTATCAGCTGAGAGAAGGAGGACATGTCCTGTGGGGATGCCATATGTCCCCTTCTCCACAAGAGGAGTGGTTCTGCCTGCGTGTGTCCAAACGCTGCCTGGGCCAGCAGGGCTCCACCTGTTCTGAGGATAAATGGCTTCTTTCCCCTCGGTATCACAGCACATCCCCAGAATTATTTATAGAAGACAAGCTCCCAGGTATTTAGTATGGAGTTGGAACCTGATTAATGAAAGGTCTCTCTAACAAAATGTTGATCGTCCTGAGGGACCCTGTACTTCCTAAGTGGTTGTGAAAGATGTTAAAGATGTCAAAGGTTTCATAACAGACAGGTCACAGGTTGGAGAATCAATGCACCCAACAAACAGATTCTCCATGTGAACAAATCCACCTTAGCCTTGGTCTAAAACAGGCACCTCCATCCTCAGTCAGGTCTACGCACCTGTCAGGCTGTTGACTAAAGTACTGGAGAGTAAGAAATGGAGAAACTTGAAAAAACCAAATCTCATGTGTGGGCAGATTTTTGACCAGAAGTTGCAGAGTGACTCTGCTGAAAGGGGAATGATAACACCTACAGCAGAAAGTTTAATGGAGGGCAGCCGGTCCTCCAGCAGAGAAGACAAGTGCGTAACACCTTGGGAAAACCCTTCTCCACATCCCACCGAAGGAGTGTGGCAGTGATCTCTGAGCTGTTCTCCACACCAAGATCAGGTTATACTTTAATATTACGTACCAGACAAGAACAAGGCGTCTGGAACACTAGAACAATAACATCTCTGGAGAGTAATGTTCAGCCAGAAAGGGTTAAAAATTGTCCCTCACAGACCTCTGTAAAAGACAGCTAGAAAGAACTCCTGCTTGAGGATCAGGTCTTTGCTGGAAAGAGCAGGAGCTGGGACATTCGTGAAGGAGATAAGCATGGAGTGATTTCTCTGTAAACACAGTGACAGCAACCGACAGAGCAGAATGCAGGAACACAACATGAGCACAGACTGACGCAGGTCGTGGTGACAGTACTGGCTGAAAGCATGGAGTGTGATGCTGGCGTAGCACATTCACTGCTGACACAAAGCACAGACATAGATAGACATAGATGGTATAATACCAGATACACAACACAGTGCTGCATAGACATGCAGTACTGAGCAAAAGTTTTAGGCAGGCCAAGAAAAGCTTAAGGCCATTCATCTGGGCAGTAATTGAATACTTGCTAAGAAAAAAACTTGATTTAACACTAGAATATATTCAAATAAACATCAAAACAATAAAAATATAACGTCATCTGTTCTCAAAAATGTTACTGATATCTGGCTGGATGGCTAGAAGAAGCTTACTGTGAAATGTATGGGAGGAATTGTCCACAGACACCGAGACACTGACACTGAGCAGGATTAACGAGTTGTGTTTAATCATGGGCACCACTGTCACTGCTCTATTAATACAGTAAATCAGCTTCTCATCATCAGACAAGAATCGCAACAATGAAGGTGAACAAGACCACTGGTTTCAGGCAAAAGGGGTTTTGAGAATCTTTTCATCAAAGGACTAGACTGAAATGCTGCAACCAGAAGTGTTTTGTTCCTCAAAAAGGTTTACTGGCGACTCGTTGAAATGTTATGATGTACAGGATAAATTAACAGAGTGCTGGGAATGTGACTACAGCAAATCCAACACTGTGTGCCTGACCACAGAAACTCTGTGGAAGGTACATACCTGCTGGAATGAACAGGCTGGAGCGCTCGTTTCTCTTCAGCTTTAGAAAGCTCCTCTGACCAGAAGGGACTTTGACCAGCAGTGAGTCTCACATAGTTTAAAGGGAATTAGATCTTTACTGCCATGGCCTACAGGGGAAAGACCAGAAAGCCCAAGAAGGTGGAGTACTTCCATCCACCCATCAGGTTTCCCTGCTCCAGCTTGAGGTACACCCTGTTCCCCGTTTCCATGGCAATCAGGACTTCATTGCTGGCTGCCTCACGGGTCACATCCTGATCCCCCGCAAAGGCAGAGATAACTGGCCAGCCAGTGTGCATCAGACTCACCTGCAGTGCACACACATACACAAACACACACACTCAGACACTGTAGAACACCAGCTGCTTACATCCACACCCTTCAGATGACAGTTACACACACACTGCTTCGTGTGTATGTCCCCCCCCATGATGCATGGTTTTCCTGTAGATCCTCTGATTTCCACCCCTTGTCTAAAGACGTGGGTAGGTGAACAGTATGTGAGTGTGCCTCTATATTCTTTATATCCCACTCATCAAGACCTCACCTCTATATCACACTCATCAAGACCTCACCTCTATATCACACTCATCAAGACCTCACCT
>JAACJT020000007.1:2733003-2746311 GCA_009936485.2 Gymnarchus niloticus
GGCTTATTATGGAGGTTTATTATGGAGGTTTATTATAGAGGTTTACTATGGAGGTTTATTATAGAGGTTTATTATGGAGGTTTATTATGGAGGTTTATTATAGAGGTTTATTATGGAGCTACTGCAGAACTTCAGCCAGGTCACCAGAGAGTGGAGAGAGGAAATTAGCATGACAGGAGAAGCTGAAAATCGCTGATGTCGACTTGACACCCTTTAGGTCACAGATGTTTAGACAGCCGCCTTCACTGAAGACTTTACACACAATAAAGGTAAAAATAAGGATTAATGCAAGTGAAATTAAAACGACAAAAAGCTCATTTACAACACGCTTTTTATTACCAAAATGCTTCAATCTAAAATTACCAGTCAATGTTATGGTGACTGTACACAGTTAAATAAAAAAAAAAATTGATATTGTGTTCGTAAGAGATCTTGTAGTCAAGGAAAAACACTCTGTATCTCATTAATTTCTGAATGCTAGACAGATGCATGATGCCACAGTATGTGCGTTGTTCGAGCAAACGTCAGTGGTGTCCTGACCTTCAAGGTGGTGCCCCGTTCATTGTCCCAGTCTGACCTCTTTCTCTTCCCGCAGGCAGACAGCCTGGACGAAAGTCATCTGTCAAACTGATCTTAATAAAATTAGCCTGCTTCTTTCAGGGGATGCGGAAAACTGAATAAGCCGAGTCAGTGAAATACGTCACCGTAGGGGAGTTCACTAAAATGCTGTCACACTTGACATCACCGTGTGAGATGTGGTAACAGGTGACGCTTTCTAGCTTGACATTCCATAATGTTTATGTGAATTTTCACTTCAAGCTTGAACAGTTTATGGTGCTGTCATACACACCTGAGTATTGGAGTATCACCACACATTTAGATGACAGGGTGCTGTGTGCAGTACAGCTGTGTGTAATGGAATTATAACAGGAATCCAGGAACTAAGTGCTTAGCCAGTGCAAGCTGGTAGATGAGCCTGTCCTAGGAAGGAAAGGGCATGCTGGGACTCTGCACACAATCACCGTCCTGTGCAGGGTGCATTCATTCAAATTTAGTCACTGATTTACAAAAGCATGTGTTTTCGTATTAGAGGAGAAAACCCATATGTGAAGAAGAGAGCATGCAAACACAGGATAGAGAAGGGACTCAAACCAGCATTCTGAGAGGTGTGAGGGGGCAGTGCTGTACAACACTGAACTACCATAATTACAAAAACGTGTACTTTAAAAGCGTGGAAACACCAGGTTCATTTGGTCAGGACACATCATGTTGTTTGTATTAATTTCCTGTTCATTTCGGCATGTGGCTAAAGCCTTTGGAGAAAAGTTTGGGGTTAACCCGACCATTTGATGAACGTGCAAGAAGTGATGTCATTGTAGATATGTGAAAGTTTTGTGATTTCTGCAGATGCTTGTCCTTGCCTTAAATATAAGAAATAGATGACTACAGTGTTATTCTTTCATCAGTGTGGCGATTCATCATCATCATCATCATCATCATCATCATCATCCTCTTTCGGCTGCTCCCATCAGGGGTCGCCACAGTGGGTCAGCCGTCTCCATCCCCTCCTGTCCTCCGCATCCCGCTCTGTCACACCAACCACCTGCATGTCCTCTCTCACCACATCCATAAACCTCCTCTTTGGCCTTTCTCTTTTCCTCTTGCCTGAGTGGGGATTATCAGGTACAGCTACAATACGAATCAGTAGCATTTAATCCAATCAAGGCATTAAAGTAGCTCAAATTATGGATCAAATCAGATTATTCCATAAAAATGTCAAGGTACTAGTAACGTCATATGAATCGTGGCAGATACTACTCTCATTGGGTAAGGACAGAGTTTAACAAGTCATGGGGACAAGTATAGAAGATGGAGGCTGTGTGCTGGGGTCGCGCAGCGATTCTCCATGGTAATTCTTCTTTGGGCTGCTTTCCTGCCACAAAGGCACAAGTGACACACACCTGCATAGCTAAAGGAACAGGAGCAGCCAGTTTTCCTGACCATTAAGCCTGTTATTTTGCTGGAAAGGGGGCCAGAATCCTCCGCTCACATGCATCCGTTCGCGAGGTAATCTGCTGTGCACATTCCTAATTAGGTGAAATGCATTCTGAACTAAACTTTGAAGAAGTCCCACTATTTTCCTTGCAGGCTGGAATCAGATCTTGTTGGATTAAAAATGATTTTATTCCTCAGGATGGTCTCCGGAATGCAGAGAGGAGGACTGTGGCTGGAAACATCCTGAGGATTGAATCAATTGCCTTTCCTTATCGACAAACCTGTGGTAGAGTGAGAAGATGAGAGTGTGAGATTCTTATTGTTTCTAAGAGGTTCACACTCTCAAGTTCAATGACATAATTCTATTGCAAGAGATGTGACAAGACCAACTGTGCAAAGCAATTTACATCAGGAACAGAAACAAAAATGTGAATATAAAATGCTATGAAAGTCGATATGATAATTTCCTGCTGGTGCCTGCCTGGTTATTAGCATTAAAAGTTCAGTACAAATTTGAAATGACCTCCAAAGGTTAGAAGAACTGGGTTGTCCATGGTGATCATGAACAGAAGGTGTAAACTGTATTTATCATATTGGAGCTAATGGAAGAACAGCTCCATCGTGCAACATTTTCAAAAACGTTAAATGTTAAGTTAATGTTATGCAGGCAGTCCTCCAGCGCTGTCTCTTACCCATGTGACTGTCCACGGTCTTCTGGTCTTAGCAGTGTTTTGACCCCAAACAACAAAGAGATGGAAAATGTCAAACACAAGGCCCATATGAAATTAAACATTTTTAAAAAGCTGAAAAAAACAAGTCGATTTTACGGTTTTACCAGTCATGTGATCATTCGAAGCAGAGAAAGGGAGACAAGTTTGATTATAATGGGGGTATAAATGGGGTACAAGTCTTGAGCTGAGTGAAAAACACAGTAATTTAATTAAAAGGGTTTGAAAGACAGCTTTGAACACACAGTGATGACAGTTACATTTGCAACCAATAATTTTGTGTGCATGTCATTCAGGGAAACTGGGATATTTAATGACTATTTTATTATTACAAATTGTCCAGTAAATAGGACTGGTGACATGTCTGGTGCTGGGTTAAACATGAGACACAGCCCTTAATGTGTGTATGTGTGTGTTCAGGTTTCATTTTTGTATTGGTTAGGGTCATAGAAAGAGAACAGAGTCTGCTGGTCGTCAAGGTCACAACAGGCAGACAGAAAAGCAGAGACCCAACAGATGCAAACAGCAGACGGGCTCTGCAGGTCAGGCGTGGAAAAGGACAGGCAGACACACATACAGAAGCTGAATAAATGTGACACCACAGCACATGACAAGCTGATGGCTTCCTCCCGTTGATAAGATGATGCAGAAATAACACACACTCTGACTGACAGCAGATTCAGGATGGGATGAAAAACTGCCAACATGTAACATGTACCATTAAGTCTTTGTTAAGTGCTTTTCCACAAATATCTCAGGAAGGACATGACATCAAAATGAAATTAAGCACAGAATTTCACAGCGATGAGCCAAAGCACACAGACTGAGCACATCTTAGAGTCCGACAGCTGCACTGGGACGGCGTGGCCATCGTTCCGTCGGAGCCTTGAGCTGCCCTGCACCTGCCTGCTATAAATGATCAAGGATTAGCTTGCACTACAGGGGGCTACTGAGTCTGGATGGGTCTTACAAGTGTACAGAGTAGAATGAAAGTCTTACCAGCGAGCCTTCTGGGATAAACCATGGGATAAACATGTGTAAGGGGTACCCCGGAGGTACAGCCTGGGGACTAAAGCGGCAGACCATCCAATGTAACAGAATTTGTTGTGCAATTACTTTTTGCTGAGGAGCCAAATTGCCTGCAAATAAGAAAGTGGTTCTGAATTTTGAGGGTTCTTGAGGTCCTACACCAACTGCCAGAAAGGAGATGGGAGAAAGGTGACCATGCAGCTTCCGTAAAGTGCAAGATTACCTTTATAGAAGTATTACATTGTAACTGAGCACATCACTCATCACACTTGAAAGAAATCCTCTTTGGTCCTCTAACTAAGTGCAGCTTTAGGCACTATTTACAAATTACAATTAACTAGTATGCATATGAGTTGGGGCGAGAAAGTCTGAAGTTGTTCCGCAGCTCATGACTTTGATACACACTGTCCAGACCAAACATTACGACCAGCCCCTAGTGGGACAGGTGGCTCTTCCCAGCCGCCAGAAGGCACACCTACTGAGATACAAACGAGAAAGGGGATATAAAATGACAGGCTAGTACTGGCCAGAAGCAGGTGTGCTGAAAGCTCCAGGCTACTTGGCCATCTTGGCTAACCAGGTCCACTCCTTCATGATGACTGTCTACCTTGATGACATGGGCTGGTTCCAGCTGGATGCAACAAACACCTGTCCTTTAGTACGAATAAATTCCTCTGGAGTGAAACATGTCGGGGACATGAAAGCTCAGCATAAATTGTAAGTGTGTACCTTTACTCTTCAGGGGTAATTATGAGTAAAGTTCCATCAACAGAACGCAGATCACATAACACAACACAGGACATTATTGGTTGTCCACTGCCCTCATTGAAGGATATTTTTAGCACTCGTGGTCTTAGCAGAGCTACCAGTTTTACGAAGGACTCTTCACATCCTGGCCACTAATTGTTGGACCTGTTGCCCTCTGGTAGGCGCTACAAGATGATTATAACACAAACCACGAGATTTAAAAAGTTTTTTTTCCCCCCAAGAGCTATATGTGAATTGAACTCTACAACTCAGTGTAATCTGGTATGCTGTGTCTGTGACAATGTAATGTACATAATCGCTCAAGTGCATTATTGTACGGTTCAGATCTCAGGCTGCTCTACATAGATATGATCATTCATATTTACATGTCCCTTTTAAGCTGCTATAGTGACTTCATTTTCAGATTTTTGTTTTTATCATGTGGTGTTGTGTTTGTTGAGTTTGCACTGATCAGGAGTGGCACTTCTTAATTTCATTTTATGCTGTGCAACGATAATAAAAACAAGTTTATTCTATGCTATCAAGTCTTGTATGTGTAGACCAAAGAAACAACTGAAAACAAGATCTGAAACCTCACAGATGAAGTGGCTTCTTTTTCACGTTTCTTAGTTTATGTTTTCACTACATGCATTTTGCTGTGTAAAGTCATTGGACAGCAAAACGGGGCTGGTGACATTCCTGAATATTCTGGAGACATCAGTTGGAAATGACGTGACATTTAATGCAACAGAGAGCTGCGAATGGTGAAAGACTTTCAAATCACTTCTTACTCCTAGAAGTTTCTCCTTCTCCATCTACTATTCTAACCAACCGTTTAAAAGCTACAGTGCCATCTATTGGCCAAAGTATTTACCTCGGCTTTCATTTTCTCTACAGTACATACCACCTAAGTCAACCGAGTCGAAACTTAAAGGGACAACAGCAAATGCACTGTGACTGCACCAAAATCACCATTAACATTGACTATATGAGTAACTATTAACATATGATTGTATCAGTTCTTAAAAATTCCTTATGATCTTTTATTTACATGTTATTATGGGTTGGATAGGTTTGAAAAAGTACAATTGCACAGTGAATGCTCTATGTGAGGCAACTAGGACTGCTTAAAGATGCATTATTAGATGTAATAGCATGATTAACAAGCAGTGGGAGAGGGGTGAACAGCCTTCACGTACTTCCTGTGGAACGTCATCAGATGGGAACATGAATCTAGGTTTCCAATCCTCGAGAGTCAACAGTACCTTCAGTTCTGGAATGGATCAGATAGCAAGCACCTGAACCCCGAACCTGTCCCACTTCATTCTGAGCTCCCCCAGAAACCAGGCACCAGCATTCCTGTTGATCCCTAGAGCATCACATCAGCAGAGCAAAATCAGAATTGTTCTGTGAGGGAGGAGGCACACCACTCCTGCAGGTGTCTGATTTAGCCATTCTGTGTCTTGGCAAATGTTTTGGCTGGAATTGCAGGTGAACAGCAGCTCTAGTAGTCCAACTCTATTTATTGGGTATAGAAATTCTTCCTCAACTGTGACGCACCAAACATCAAATAATTTCAGGAATGCGGAGTACAAAGTTTAAACCTCCAACAGCATTCAGTTTTGTTCTACAGTACAGGTCACGGTCAACATCTGTTGACGAACATGCTTTTCCACAGCACTGCACTAAAACAAAAACCTGTAAGAGCTGGTAAAAATGAGAACAACAATAATAATTAAAAACCCTGTTAGAGTGACAAGAATGAACTGCTGAGTTTGAAGGAGTTAATTATAACTACAGCAGACTTGTCCAAGCTACTCGAAGGTGGTTCATCTGTGAGCTGTTAGAAATTCAGCCACGATGCAGCTGGTTTGACCAGTGAGCTACGAGGAGATGGCATCTCCGCTTCTTCTCCCTGAATGGCCTGAGCACGGTGGCCAGCACCCTCTCTGCTACAGGACGACGGCTGTTCTTAGGAGCACGCCTCCATGCCACAGTTGGCCAGGTGTTTCCATTGGTCACCGGGTGTGAACACCCAGCCTGCCACCCATGTTGGTTTTAGTGAGAGGGAGCAGACATTGCACAAGAAGCCAATGCTGCAGGAGAGAATGGAGCAGCTGGAATGACGATAGATGTTGGCATCACTGGTCTTCAACTCTTAGAGTTCACTGAAATTCTCTCCGGTTCAAAAGCTCCCTAAAACATCAACTTCAAAAAACTAAATCTTAACATACTTGCTGTATGTGAGGATTACAACCATTATTACAACAATCCATGAAATAACATACACATCCAATGAAAATAAAGACAAGTCATATACTACTACTGAAAAATCCTTCTTCAATCCTCCATGATGGGACTTGGACATCTAGAAGAAAGGAAAAAGTCTGCTTATTATATCCATCCTCCATAAGCAACATTATATTGAGACTGGAGAGATTTGGCTAATGTGTCCTTTAACTTTTTAATCCTTTTTGTTAAATAGCCTACTTCACAGGGGCTAAAAGTGGCAGCCCTACACCCCCAAGAGATGACCTTGTCTAAGAATCCTGTCCCTCCTTGGCCTTGTTCTCCCCATCCAGCTCCTCCACTCCAGCCTGAGTCATGAGGTCAGCAATATTCTTCTCCAGATCATCAATGCGAGTGCTCATTTCATCAAGTAAGAGCTGTTAAGGAAAGTGCTGGATGTACCCAGAGTCAGAATCCTGCAGCCCCAACAGTGCCTACGACAACAAAGTCAACCATCTTTCACCATCACTGTAGTAATGATTTAAGTAATTAAATAATGCAATACATATTTGCCACCAATGCCTTGTGTACTAGGCATCTACATTTCCAGTGAGCTCACTGCTGTCAGCACGAAGGTCCTACTGCATGATCTCTCCAAGTACTCCCAAGTCATAACTGACACAACACTAGGTACAAGAGCATCCTTTGACCTCCCGCTCGTCTGAAATGCTGAAGGAAGGATATTCCTGCCAATGATCTGGTCAGACATGGTCTGGAATTTATCTTGCATCTGCTGGAGCAGCGTCTGAACCTGAAACACAAGGAAACCATCATGGAATGGAGGTGAGGCAGATCCCTCATTCTGGAGACCAGTGGGAGGCAGTGGCGGCGCGTGCGTGCGTGCGTGCGTGGGCCAGCCCGAATCACGCATCAGCGAATCAGGTTCCGCCATGAGGAACCGATAGACCCGCCCACTGCAGCCAGCACCTACACGGTAACTAAGCAACCGAATCTACACATCAAAGAGGCACTAATGAGTCATGCTGTAAAGCAGTAAAGTCTCTTTGCTTGTATTGCATGAAAAAAAAACATGCTTTAGCCACAAAAAAAAAAAGGAAAATTCCTACTACAGTTCACAGCGTGCACAACCAGCGAAGGTTCGTTGGGAGCAACAGTTAAGTGCTCAGCCAATCAAAGAGCGAGAGTCATCAGCGAAGAAGGCAACTGATGCGCTGGACATTCAGCGTCTCCGTGACACGACGGTCTTAGGCCCGTATTCACAGTGTGGACGAGCGCAGGCCTCCCGTCCCTGAGGAGTCAAAGAGAACCGGACTAGCGCACACTCACCACCGCGGTCAGGTCTTGAACAGACTTTGGATCCGTTTCCGACATCTCTCAAACCGACTCACAGCGCCGAACTCCGCCGGTAAAATGACGAACAGCCCAGGACCAAGCCAACAACCCCCGCAACAGGAAGCGCGAGCTAACGACGTAGCCCGACGTGTCGCGAGACCGCCGGAAGTACAGCCACCGCAAGTGGCTAGAGGACTTGTAGTTCTTAGATGTGTGACTTTGTAGTTTTGTGGTGCCCTTCAATATTTCATAGTGAGCACGTACTTGCCGTTATATGTATTGTATGCGTGTGCCTGTGTGCTTCTGTAAGCGCACGAACAAAATACGGAGAGATTTGTTTGTCATGTGCACGGTAAATAGTCAAAAACAGTGTATAAGGAAAATATTACCCAGAATGCCCTTCCAGCCTCCAGGAAACACAAATCAAATACAGAATGCAATTACACAATTAAACTGTTAGTAGACAATAAATACACATTCACAGATTTATATAAAATTGAGTCTTTCCTTGTGGGGGACATGACAAATGTCCGATTTGTGAATAATTCCAGTGAGATGCTGCATCTGAAGCAATGGGCAGTTTAGGGCTTATGACCTCCTCTAGAATACTTCAGTTTCTTAAATGGTGTTGCTCCAGTTAAATGTCCACCAGTACAATTGGACAAACTGCAAGATTCAATTCAATTCATTTTTATAATGCCTTTCACAACACAGTTGCCCCAAGGCACTTAGCAAGAGTACATGGTAATTACAGTGTATGCTGATGGAAAAGGCCAGAAGACAGCAAGAGAGTGTGCTGATTACTCAGTGTTAATTCCCATTCCAGTTCTCCCTGAGGCTCAGGCTAATTCCCATTCCAGTTCTCCCTGACGTTCAGGCTAATTTCCATTTCGGTTCTCCCATGTTTTTTTGTTGTTTTTTTTTTTCCATCGACCTGGTACCGGTTCTCAAACTGGTTCCACACTTTTCCACTTTTAAGGTACTGGTGCCCTCACCAAAAAATTGGTACAAGAACTGGCACCAAAAACTTGCTGGTCAGTCGATGCATGCCTATGTGATGGTCTCTCTGTTTCCACTTAAAAAACTTTTAAGCCTTTTGTGTCCCACATGTATTACAGCCATCTGAAAAATTTCCAAATTGTGAGACAAATCCCCTAAAGGAATAATTATGAAACAAAATGTTGGTTTGGAAATGTGAAGCACTGCTTTGCCCCCGTTTCATATTGGATTATAACCTTTTTTTTCTCTAACTGATCCAGTGTTTTTGGGAAGATCAGACTGGCACTTCCCAAATTCTGGATGTGAAAATATATACTGTAAAATATATATATATATAAAATATATATACTGTAAAAGCCAGGAGTAATGTTTGAAAACAGAGGATGCAGTCTGCTATATTTGTTTTGTGTTGCTGTTGGGGCAGGTCAATGACGTAGTTGCTATGTTGTACTTCGAATTTGGTTCCTGACGGTGGTGAAAACGCAGGCTGTTTTTCAGTAGGCTTGGTTCTAGGCCACCAGAGGCTCACCGTAGGTGTCAACACGTGACTGCCAATCTCCTCTCTCACACTGTGGACATTAGCACATGGCCTCCCATGTCCCATTCTCCTACTGCAGACTTTAGGGTGTGATCTATAATGTCCCCTCCCCCACTGCAGATATAAAGGCATGGCCTCCAGTCTGCCTACCACTGCTACAACCAGCAGTCCTGAAATAGCAGCAGACTGCAAACCTTGTTGTTCCCTTGGCACAGCCAGGTTGATCCTAAAATACATGAAGAACAGGATAGGAGTTTTTGAAGTTGTTCAACAAAGTGAACAATAACAAGGACAAAGAACCACAGATCATGTGCTTTTGCAGCGTCAAATCTTTTACCCTTAGGTTTATCTCTCTTAGCTTGTGAGGGTGAGCAGAAAGAAGTCTGGCAGAGGCACAGACAGGAGTGGGGGAGAGGTACTAATGCAGGTAGGGGGAAACACACACAGGAGAAGGGGGAGTATAACTGAGAAAGACCGAGGAAGAGGAGCAAAAAGGAGAACAGGGAGAGACGGAGACAAATTTTTGGAGCGGGGCGTGTCCCTCATCACTTGCTCTTCTGTCTGTGACGGTGTGTAAATTTTAGTAAAAACATAGAGATGGTCTGGAAAAGCATAATAGAGAGACAGGAATTATGAATCATATACACAGTCCACGTAATCCTTTGCAATTCCATCAATCAACAATCCAGATTAGTTTTTGACTGACGTTTTTTGTCGTTGACCATCTCTTGTTTATGCTGTCAAATATTTTTCACTTGTCTGCTAGGACCGTAGTCAAGCCGTTTGATTTGAAGGGCTCCCCAGAGTTAGCTGGTCATGTAAGATGCAGGTCTCTGGCTCCAGTGCTAGCTTCCACTTCTTCCTGGTCACTAACTGGATGCTCAGCTTAGCTGCAATAATTCCCAAGTCAGCTATTAACCTGCATGCTTGTGCTGTATCTACCTCTCTGTCTCCCACCCTGGGCAACAGCTTCTGCTTAATATGTCAGTGTGAATGTAAATAATTGTAGGTTGGCTCAGGTCAAATTTTATCAGCCTGATTTATCTTTTGAGGTCATTAGGCATCAGTCTTTTTCTTTATGATCAATTCCATTTCTGAACACACTGGTGGCGAATTTAGAGATTTAGAGCAGTTCCGATTTGTTTTAGAGGCACCTGGCAAGCAGAGTGTGAGGACAGCAGATGCATAGAAATGTCATTGCTCAGATGTCTCTCGTGCTACGGTGGAGCAAACAGAGGGGCACGTGTACACCTACTCACACGCACACACACACACACACACACCTCAGAAATGATGCCTCAGCGATGGAGGAATGCACTATACATGATTTTTCTCATTTTTATCCAGACTGAATATGGATGACTTCGAGACTCAGAGGAATTCAATGTCAAACCTGAGAGCAACGATTTATGTATAAATGTGTGTAGGTGTTATATAAATCTAAAATTGATCTTCAGAAGTGAAGCTGGACCCGTCCATGGTAAGGCAAACTTTTGATTTGTGCTTTTTAAAATTTTGTCCTTTAGGAATTTAACATTTACTGACACATCTGACTTTTCTACCAATACTATTTTTATGGTAATATGAAGTATGTATATAAGTTACTCTATGCGTATTATTGAATAATGTTTAGCATCTTATGAGAAGATGGGGGTTTAAGAAGAAGCACCGCTATTCAGTTTTCGACACAAGTTAAGCAAATGTCCCGAGCAGAGAGAAGGCGTGTTATAGATGAGCAGTTAGAAATGCACTGACCTGCAGCAGTTTGATTTTGCCTGGATGCCCAGTGGACTGTGTTATATTTGCATATCAGACATGCTCATCTGATCTCTGGAATCATAATTATTCCTTTTCTTACTCTTGCTGCTACGTCACTCTAGCTGTAGAGAGGGTATAACGAGGTGATCATAACAGCAGGCTGAAATCCTTTTTAATGGTATGCTTACATTTTACATAACTGTTAATATCCAGTCTTTAGAGCCCCTGTGTCCGAAAGTATTTTCATAACAATACTGGAAGTCCGTGGTCAGTTAGACCCATCTCCAGCGTTATGCACATTTTTGATTACAGATCTTCTGCCAGTGTGTTGCTTTCTGCCAGTCTGGTTACTTCTAGCCAACCTCTGCTCCAACATGCCCACCATCAGCAATCCTGGCCATGACCCAGACCACCTTTCACTCAGCAGCCCCGAGGGCTCCTTCTCAGGGGCTTTCCAGGCTGGAGCTCTCAAGGGCGTCTACTACCAGCCCGCTCGGCCCATCCAGAGGTCAGAGGAGCTGGTCACTGTCAACCACAGGCTGCAAGCCATCATCAACGTTGGGGGCAACCGCTACGCGCTGCCTTGGAGCACATTGGCTCAGTTCCCACTGACGCGGCTGGGTCGGCTGCTGAGCTGCCACAGCGCAGAGGATGCAGCACGGGTGTGCGATGATTACGACGAGGCCTCCTGTGAGTTCTTCTTTGACCGCAGCCCGGCTGCCTTCGGCACAGTGCTCCACCTGCTGGTGGCAGGAAAGCTGTGGCAGCAACAAGAGATGTGCGCGCTGTGGCTGCATGACGAGCTTGACTATTGGGGCGTGGAGCTGGGCCTCATGGAGCACCGTTGCCAACAGTGGCTCTCTGCGCACCTGGAGAAAGCAGCTGAGCATAAGCTATGCCATGAGGAGCAGAGGCAGCACTGTGGCTGGCAGCAGTGCCCCCCAGTGGAGACTACACGCTATCGCAGGCTTATGGATGGCTTGACAGACATGATGGAAAACCCTCAGTCCGGACTGCCAGGAAAGGTGTTTGCTTGCCTGTCGGTCCTTATGGTGGCCATGACGGTGATTAGCCTGTGCATCAGCACTATGCCTGACTTCCGTGAGGATGAGAAGCAGGTGAGAGCCTTCCGCACCAGCCAGTGCTCACTGCCTCGCATCGGCACATGCCGTCAAAGGTGAACTGGAATCAGATTAATTCATAGTGAGAGCTGCTGATGCGCAGCTTGCATGAGAGCATATGTGTGTTGAGTGTCTTTGAGTATGACTCTGCTCTATAACCACCACTGTCGTATAACTGCTGCTGTCACCCACAGCATTTGTCACTTTGCCTTTCAAAGAGGAGCCAGTATAAAACAGGGCAGTAAGAGCTCACCTAGACCACAAGGTACAGGGAGGGAATGTTCCACAAATTATTGGAATATTTAGTTTTGCATCATACAACTTAAAATAATTCTGATTAAAATAAATGTAGTACCAGTTCAAGACCTGCTTTTGTACCTTTGTAGAATCCATTTATTTTTCATAACGACCTTTCTGATGCGGGATCACAGCGAGCCAGGAGTGTCTCCTAGGAATAGTGAGAACAGTGATAGACCTTGTCCCATGAAGCACAGGGCACCAGCAGGGGACACCCTGGACTGGATGGTTGCTAAGCACAGACTGGAATGTGTACACGTATGTGTGCCCTGCCAGAGAATGGCACCCTGTCCTAGGTGTCCCCCGCCTTGTGCCCTGCCAGAGACTGGCACCCTGTCCTAGGTGTCCCCCGCCTCGTGCCCTGCCAGAGACTGGCACCTTGTCCTGGGTGTCCCCTACCTTGTGCCCTGGCAGAGACTGGCACCCTGTCCTGGGTGACCCCCACCTTGGGCTTTGCCAGAGACCGTCATCCTGTCCTGGTTGTCTTTCGCTCTGGCTCTGCCAGACACTTGCA
>JAACJT020000007.1:2746411-2757050 GCA_009936485.2 Gymnarchus niloticus
ATTTATTTATTGGTTTATTGATTTCTTTTCATATCGATTGGTTTGATCTCTTTGCATCTAGTATTATACCCTATAGTTTATTTTTAATTTTTTGTGATATCCGTTTGTCCCCACGTGTTACTGCCTTCAGGTCGTGCCGTGAATTGACTGAAGGAAGTTTATACAGAGAGGGTGCCTGTGATACGTCTGTTATGTTTTTATTTTTAAAAAAAAGCCCTGCGGGGTTCAGCTCCATCTTTCTAGAAGTGGGATCTTCATATGAACCAGTAGCTTGTCTCTACACGCATTGCCCTTCATATTCCATACGTGCTTCGTAACCTGGGCTTCCAGAGTGACATCACCAGTCGAAAGGGTACTTTATCTGAATCATTTCACATGTTTGAATAGGTCATCTTAAAATAATTACTTCATATGCATTGCAAAGGGAAATATTAACATATATACGTAATAATGTATAACCCGTATAAAGAGGTACTGTATGTAAACACATAATTTTTGTAAATTCACTATTAACGTTTGCCTTTTAGTTACCATTTGCAGTTAATCCGAACAGGTTTCGGTCCAACACCTCGCCGGCCTCCCTTTTCCATGTGTGCTTGTGAATTCGCTTGACAACAGTTACACATGGCACCTGGCATCACAAACATGACCTGAGAAATCCTATTACAGTAGGTATTACCTGTATTTGTAAAAGGTCTCCTACAAACACATTTCAAACAGAAGCCAGCTGGCAGCCAAAACTATCAACACGTTTTTCTGTCGGAGTATTAGATCATAAATTATCATTTTCTGTTTCAGAGACTTGGTGTTTCTGTGCTGCAGAATCACTTGAATACATCCGGTTTTTTTGGATATAGGGAATTTGATTTCTTTTGTTTGTTTTTAAATGATCAGTTAATGGCCTACTTATATTGGCAACAATTTAGTAAATTTTGTAAATGTACTGATTAGAAAGTGATCTAGACTAGTTAACTAATAAATTCAAATGTGTCATTTTTCTGCATGGCAAGAACAGAGGTAAGTTTGTTCCTGCATTGGTCAGTCTTTAACGGTGAAAATGCAATTCCGGTTTACCAGCAAAGAAAATAGGTTGGCTCCCAGTGGCCTGGGAACAAAGCTAAGCATGACCTTCACCAGGGATGATGTGCGTTCAGGATCAAATGCCTGGCAGAACCACACTCCAGTTTGGATTTAAAATGACTTTCAGAAGTTTAGCACTAAAGTATGTGGCAGGGTGTTGGACTGAAGTCTGCCACAAGAGAGGATGGGCTGGTGGGGGTGCAAGACAGCAGAGGTCAAGCACCCAAATGCATCAGAGAAACTGGTGTGTTTCATTAGTCCTGGGTTTAACTCTTTATTCTCCTTGAATCTGCTCAGTTGACAGTGATCCAACCATAATGGAGGCAGTAGTCTAATCTGGGTTAGCTGGGTGTCATAACTTGTGGTGTTCAAAGTAAGATTTAGTCGAGATCCTTGTTGTTGCATTGTGTCATGTTTTGATTTAGTCCTACTGGTTAATGGCAGATTTTTGGTATTGTTGAGTACCATCCATACATAACAGCAAGTGGTCCTGCTAGACATAGCTAAAGTCAAATGTGAGAACAAATACATTTAATTCAGTCAAGCGAAGTCAATATTCAGCACACCTGCAGTCTGCTCTGGCAGATGCTCAGTTAAGCTGTGTGAGGGACCAAGCAGTCCAGGCTCGAGGACACAGAGGTTTCTTTTTAAAAGAAAAATAACTTTTTATTACAAAATACAAAAATAAACGTGCTCATAACAAAAAGTAAAGTGAGCTTAGGCCAACACAAGCTCAAAACAGCAACTACTTTCCACAATACAGGACAAGTAAATACCGAACAAATGAATTTATAACAGAACCTACAACCAAAATATACAAATCAACAACGAAAGTCAATACAAATCCAAAAATAAAAAAGAAAAACTAAAACTCCACTACCCCCCATTACCTAACATGTGGAGCTGTCCACTTTCCTGTAACGGGTCAGGAACAGGGTTAACCATCAGGTTCTAGAAGAGTATAGCGATGGGACAGTGTGAAGGTCACTGGGTCAGGAACAGGGTTAACCGTCAGGTTCTAAAAGAGTATAGCGATGGGACAGTGTGTAGGTCACTGGGTCAGGAGCAGGGTTAATTCCAGCATGGTTTCACCCAGCACCAGTGAGGATTCCTATATAGTCCGTGGTTGAGTCCTCCCGCTACAATACTGAGAATCTGAGTTTATTCTTCACATGTGGTCTGGGAAGCCAGTCAGTACAACGCTGTGATTCACCTGAAAAAGTGTCTGGCTGTCCCACACCACTGGACAAAAGAAGGATTTCTGGTCGGACTGCATTTCATGAAAAAAAATAATCCGTCACTGAGTCCCGGAAAAGCGCAAAGCCACACGGTACCTTATGAACATTTCATTGATCTCAAAAGGGTGGGAGTTTTGTTACCCAACAGCATTACAAAAAAAAAAACAAACTTCCCCTACAATAGTCCTCACCCAAATAAAGAAATCAGAACATTGTACAGTAGTTCATGTGGTACAATGTGCTCCCAAATATGGAAGTCATTTGGTGTAGGTCATTTGTCCAGTGATGGGTCAAAGATAGAAAACAGTGAGCTGTTCCTCAGTTATGTCCATGCTACACACTTCACAGCTTCACAGTCTAGCCTTGCAATCACACTCTGTATCACACACTTTGCTCTGCTACACACTGGTGTTATAGCCTTACGCACTCCTAAGTTCTGCTTTTTTTTTGTAAACGTATATGCACAAATTGAACCTGTTTACATTGTGGTAGAACAGTCTTATCCCAGTTTTCAGACAGCCATGGTCGTATGTTTGAGGCTAACATGGCTGTCTTCTGTACGGAGGGATGATGAAATATCTGGGTGCTTTTTCAACAGCTTTTCAGAACAGGAACTGAACGCCTAAAACACATGTACTGGTATTGTCAACTATCCGGTATTTCCACTATCTTTAAAGGCCATCTTCCAGCCTCCTCCCATTTACATCTAATTTCCATAGCCCTCAAAGCTGATAAAGGAAATGCAACACATATTATCCCCCATCACCACCGGGTCATCATCCCCCACTCCTATATTTTTGCATGTCATTGTGAATTTAGAGGAACTTTCATATTTAAGCCAAACAGAACTGGTGAATATAACAGTTAGCCAGGCACAGGCGCAGGGTAAGGGCTTGAGCGCCCATCCTTTTCATGCCCATATCTAAGGAGCCCCTCTTTGGCCAGGTCCATTTTTCTGCAGTGGGCACGGCTCTTCAGCACTTTCATTCCCAGAACTCTGCACACAGCTCTGAGGGTAACCACTGTGAAAACAGTTGATCATCCCAGGCTTACATGCACAGACAAGCCAGTAACTTCACCCCAGTTTCTAAGACTGGGTAGCCAGGAAACATGGGCTTCAGGAGATGGGTGGCAATGACCTAGACGATGGTGTACTGTGAGGATGGCCAGATGATAAGAGGTTCAAGCTGCAGTTTCAGAAACACCAGCCATGGAATCAGCAGTGAAACAGAGTGACCTTATATCTCGGACCATATCTGGTGTGACCCGTGTCTCTGTGGTGTTAGTCCTGCTGTATTTAACAGCCAGACTGACAGGCCGCTGAATGGCTGAGTGCTGTTTCTCTCCTGTTTAGGTCAGTCGGGCAATCGGTGTTTTCCATGTTTCAATTTTGTCTCCACGCCATTACCTTCATTTTATCTGTTGTCTGCTACACATCTATAAACCTGTGTGTGATATGAGGTAATATCCAGTGTCTGTGTGCTGGGCTTTGGCACAGACAAGAGAAACAATACATATACACACTGGAAGGCAGTGAGAAACACACACGTCATCACGCATAGAAATACACATTTTATATCTTCATTACCAGTGAATCAGTTTTAGTCCATTCTAGTTTAATGTAATTCTCACTTTAAAAACAGGGAACAGCTTATATATGCCACTGAATGTGATTCCATCAGCAACAGTAAATGACAGGCCTGCTCTTCATACGGCGTCTCTTTAATGCTTACACTTAGTAACTGCTTTTCTGTTCCTCTTATTCCTGTGTCTCATTCTCAGACACCCTGACCTACTGCCTTACTCACGCCCCCTCAGCTGGGTCCAGCTGATGTCTCTCCTGTCCAGTTTTCTCTCCAGTGTTGTCTGTCTGCCTGTCCGCTCAGTTAGCCTTGTGTTAGCACTTGTGGAGTGTCTCACTGTCACCATGTGAGGGCCCCAAAAACAAGTCTTACAGGTACCTTCTACATTAAACATCACTGCTCAGCCTTAACAAAAGTCATACAAAAATGTTCCTAAAATAAAAAAATAATCTTCACTCTCAAATGCAAAAAAAGACTCAGTTACTAGTGACCCTGTGCTCTCCGCTCATGTGACTCAGCACTATCTCCTTAATGGATCATTAACCCTGTCAATCACTAAGCCCCTCCCTGTTCCATGGTGGCTGGGGTTAGTGGGCATCCCTCAGCAAGTCAGTGTTCCTGCAGGAACGGGGAGAAGGAGGAATGGACCATGCGACCCCTCAGGGGCTGCTGACTACGGAAGTTGTTGACCATGCTCTTCTGTACTTCATCCTCCACAGAGGTGAAGAGAAGACTCCGGAACACTGCCAACTGGAGGACAGGAGGGAGTTTAGGAAGACGGTCAGACAGAACGGGGGCACTGCTATGGCTGTATAAACCAACCTGGCAGGAAGCATACTAATAAGTGAACAGAGACTCTCTCTCACACACACACACACACACACACGCTGCCCACCTGGTCATGGCTGACTTCTATGGGATTCTTCATAATGATCCAGGAGACCACCTCACTCAAGGGAGGCGTGGTGAGGGACCCTGCATAGGTCCAGTAGTCTCCCGTGTTTTCAGGAAGGAGGCAGCCAGGGTCAAAGCCGGAGAAGTCAACGGCACTATCCTAAGACACAGACACAGACCATGTGTGCTCTCACCTTCACACAACAGTTTATCACTTCAGCTTTAGGACTCAGCTTCAAGGCTATTTTTCAAAAAAAATGTCCAGAGTCAACAGCAGTTATAACAGCCATACAGGCCACCATGTAGGTTTACTGTAGTTGCTTGTTTTGCTGAGGCAGACTACAAACAATTTTTTTCCCCCAATTGATTTTTTAACCTCCAATCTGAAGACCCAATATCCTCATACAGGCATCCAAAAAACACAAACCTCCAAAATGACTGGCACCTGATTTCTGATTAAAATAAGTTCACAGCCAGCTTATCTTAGCTCACCTTGTGTCGGATAGCTGGCAGGACATCCACCAGCCTCTGTAGACCCTTGTGCCTTTGTCCAACCTGGGAAAACATCAGGGGTCTAAATTAACCCAACAGAAAGGTTTATCTGCTCACTGTCCATGTACAGTGTAAGGATGTTCTCGTCCTGCATACCACCTTCCATCTCCCTCCCACTGTCTATGTAAACACCATGTAGTTCTCATGTCATTTCGGGTCCAGCTTGTACCTTCAGAAATACCCCAATCACAGCCAGGCCATTCTCCTCTGTCACTGCTTCCTTGAAAAGACTGAATTTATCTGAGTTCCAGTGTACCAGGTGGAGCTGCAGCCAGGTGAGATAACACACAAGGGGACAGAGGGTTAGACAGAGAACAGGCAGACAGGAGAGAGAGTAAGAGAGGGAAGAAGTCAGACAGACAGAATAGAGAGACAGACAGAAAGATTACAGCCACAGACATCACAAGAAGCAAGAAACATCTACAGAGGGAGAAAAAACACAGAAAGAAAAGACAGAGGGAGAGTGACAGTACAGAAGGCAGTTGGTTCTGGCCTTTCTCCTACAAGCAGCTACAGGTCAGTTTCCTGCAGTCCTACCAATTATCCTGCCTCCAGTAATTTCACACCAAACAGGATGTGGAATCCGAACCCATTTAAAGCATTAAACATTTCACTCTATTCAGCTAAAATGGGTCAGACCCTCTGAGGCTTGTGTTCAGGGACACATTTTGTGGTCTGTCGGTGCTTTTAAGAGGACTCCTCTTTCATTACAAACAGAGCAAATTCCTAGGGAGAGAACTCCACCCCAGAACAGTCCCTGGACTTTGCACACGTGTGGCTGCCAAGGGGTTAAGTGTATATCAAAATGGCAGAGATCTAGACTCTGTTGTTGGAGGTAGGGAGGCCCTCCACTGCTAACAGACAAACTCAAACACTCGTCTCAGAGACAGTCAAGCACAGACCTCTTACTCATAAAGACAGACACACAAATGGCTCTTTGTGTACCTCAGCAGGGTAGAGGGTTTGGTCCACACTGTGTTCTGAGCCCCAGCTGTTGCTCTCCCCCCAGTGGAAGTGAAATTGACAGAGTCGGTACTGATCCGAAAGGGGCCCGCCACTGAGTGCTAGACACACACAGACACGCACATGCTGGTTTTTCTATCTATGTAGATGAAAAATATGTTCAGAGATTTATACAGGCTCACACACTGATGAGGTGCGTAGACTACAGGCAGTACACAAACACTGGAAGCATCACAGGAAAATGAATTTAACTCCAAAGTCATGAAGTCACACGACACACAAGTTGGAGCCCTGGGAAAAATGAACATGTCATGAGTCATCTTTCACCCTGTCCCCTACATCCAGATGGGGTTTACATTTGGAAAAAGCCAATCAAAGCTTTTAACCCACAATGTCTGTTTGCAAGGGCAGCCATCGTGTGGGAGCTATTAGGTTGATGTTACAGGACAAGTTGCACCCTTTGGTACAAACAGTATTGACTCAAGATGACCGTGCTGACATGCACACTGCTAAACAAATTCAAGAGTGGCATCATGAACACCGGGATTAAGTCAAACACCTACCAGGCCCCCCAGTCACTTGGATTAAATTTCATTAAACCTTTATGGGTTAGTTGCAAAGTAGACTGGAAAATCCTTTATCTCTCAAAAAATTAAGGGTCTTCATCTTAAAGAATTATCTAATATCCAACTACACGCAATTCAGGATGTGTATGACAGCATTTTAAGAAGCATTCAGTCTATTCAGAAGGTGAAAGGGTGGCCCTAGTCATTACTAGATCATTGATATTAATGAATTATGATTTTATTTTGTACGGCTT
This sequence comes from Gymnarchus niloticus, assembly GCA_009936485.2. Taxonomy (NCBI): domain Eukaryota; kingdom Metazoa; phylum Chordata; class Actinopteri; order Osteoglossiformes; family Gymnarchidae; genus Gymnarchus; species Gymnarchus niloticus. The sequence continues at coordinate 2,753,542 of JAACJT020000007.1, forward strand.
CTGCAAACACAAAGGCACACGCAGTCATTCACACGAGCACATAGGGAGTAAATCTCCTCTTCATGACACACACATGCACAGAGAAAACATACATATTACACAGAATTATGTACACGATTCACAAACATCTAGCAAGTCATGTCATGTCATGTCATGTCATGTCATGTCATGTCAGGTCGTGTCATGTCATAGATATTTGCCCCTGCACGTATACGAGTTGCATCTGAGGAAGAAGGAGATGAAAGTAAAACGGGCGACTTTCTTCAGGCATGAAGTGTTTACTTGATCTGTTGGTGGAGTCCTCGTACTCCACGATGAAGGAGTAGCCGTTGTTGTATATCCGCCGGCAGGTCTGCGGCTCGTACTGCAAAGCAAGGCGCTGCAGCCGGGGGTCGTAGACGCTGCTGCCCACCGCGATGTCGATTGGAGACTGGCGCTGGCCGCCGGGCACCGCAAGGGGGCGCTGCCAGATGGGGTGAGCTGGGGGGGGGAGAGAACGGGGGAGGCTTAGGGCAGCCGGGCTTCGTTCGGAGACAAAAAGGAAAGTTTAAAGAAAGATTAAACGTACTTCCCGATGTGCGTACGGCTGCGTCCATCCCCGAGTCAGTAATCTTTCATAAAACGTAAAGCTGAAATCACAGCGGAGCAATTTGGCGGGCAGATGCCGTCACAAGGCAAACGTGAGGAAAAGTCACTTCCTCGTAAGAGCGAGAAAATGAAGGAAATTACATGGGCTCGATGTTATAGGGTCGCTCCGGGAGGGCGTGGGACGGCGAGCTGTTCAACTGGCCCCCGTAACGTTTCGAAAACGTTACAGCAACGTTAACGTAATCCAACCGTCACCGGACGCCTCATGTGCAGCGGACTCTGTTGTCATTGAAGATAATTTAAAATCTCAACACTGTAAATTTTAAACGACGGGAACTATAATGCATAATGTAATTAATGATACTGTTAATAATTATTAATATTAATATATGCATGTATAATAACTATACGCAATCCGTAACATTGCAAGGTAAAATAAAAGGCGACGTGAAAGCACTTAAAGGAGTCTGGAGTCGGCTGAAGGGAGCCTCTTTCTTATCTGGCCGTGTCTACAGTCAGCAGAGAGCCTAAGAAGGTGGAGAAGGATGCCGCCACCTCACTGCTGCACTCCCCCATCTTATTATGTAGCAATTCGTCAAGCTTTACTAAACCTGAGCTTTAGGTTCTGTTTGGTCGAACAAACACGTTTTCTTGTTATAATTGTTACCTCTTGCCTATCATAACATTACATGCATACTAATCTGCAGGGTGTCCCCCGCCTGGTGCCCTAGGGATATAGGTTCAAGACCCCCTGGGAAACTGAACAGGACTTAGCCGTTTGGAAAATGGATGGACGAATCTGTTTTAAGCTTATAAATGCGTGTACACCGAAATATTTTACAGAAGTTCCCTAATCGTGATATAACGATGGCAGAACATTTAGAAAGAGGTAAGACACTAAAACAGCTTTTGTGGAATAGGCATTTAAATACTTTCCCTCAGAAAACAGCCCAACGTGAACACGTTCCCAGAATTAATCCTTAAAACTCCACCAATAAACAGCCAAATTTAAGAACCGAGTTCGAATACAATTTAAAAATCAATTTACATGCATATTCTCTTTATATTGGCTCAAACACCTTCCAAGTATGTCAGACCAAAGTAATTAACGGCACTGGAGCTGCACCAAAGTAGAAATCAAAACAGTCAGTGTGCACCCAGGCAGTGTGCTTTACCAGGTGTCAACACCGCTGTCTTGAGCACTTACTCTGCCAAAGCAGGTATTTGCTGGTGCAGGCGGTGAAGCTGCACCTTCTCGACAGAGTCAGGGGTAGCCCATGGTCCGGCGAGGACAGCTGTCTAAAGATGAGACCACTCAGTCTGGTTACGGTGACACTGGCGCTGGCCATCGTGAGCCAGCATTTCACTCAGAAAAGCCTTTTCAAAGAGAATGGTCTGCAGTCGTTAATGGGAGACAGCACGGGCCTATCAGGTAGTGAGTGTCCCCTCTCCACGGCCAACTGACTCCCCGTCACAGAGAGATTGAACAGACTTTTTCAGTGAAGGCAAACACATTGACAATAAAGGAACTTGTCTCTACTGCCCTTATCTCGCTTTCCTTATCATTTACACACTAGAGCCAAATGAAGTCAAGCAGACAAACGTAACATACAGCAAATAAAACGTCACCCAGTCAGCTGTGACCCACAGACAGGTTGACCCAAACACATCGATGACAGGTGACAACGTTCTTACGTGAATTTACGCACGTCTCAGGGCTGAGCGTAAATCTTTTGATAATACATGACACAGGATGTGGGGTACACTTTTCCTCAAACTATACCTAAAGTTCTCTCTCATCCCATTGGAAATTCAAGTTTAGCTTCCTTAATTCCAGTTTTGAAGATTTGAACCTGTGTGACACGTTCAAAGGTACTTGATGCTGTATTTTCACCTTTTAGCACCTAGCCCCTTGAAAAGTGAATTAATATTTTAAAAATTGACTATTGTATTCTATAGCTCACAGTGACTTTTTTCATGAAAATTTCAGTTGAGTAGCTGAAGTTTAAACAACATTGTGAAGCTGCATTATATAGGCCTATCTATAGTTTTATTGATATTATAGAAAATAGCCTCAAGTTTTATAAAAATTGTAACTTAAACAAAATCTAAACTATGTTAGGGACTTAAATTCAGGATACTCCTTCATTGTGTACTATGTGAGCAGTTTTACAGCAGTATTAAACATGTTGGCATTAAACAATGTAGAATCTTTAACTCTTTACTATTAAGAGGTCAGGTCAAAGTCTGATGACAACAACATGTTTACAAACTGTTGGGGGTCTTTGAGTTTTTGGACTCTGATCTCACAGACAAGACAGACAGTGATGTGTTGAAACGGAGGATCTGAGCATCTAACTTCTCATACTTTGCTCTATGGATACATTAAATGCTAGAAGACAAACTGGTCCAGTTCTCCTAAAACCCAACTCATGCTTGATGAGCCGTTGGGGTGGGGGAGTCACAACACCCTGTAGAAAGACCGAAAAAACTGAGAAAAGTGAGTGAACACAGACAGATCATCCCCTTTCAACATGCAGTGAGGCTAAAATTGTTTAAGCTCTCTCTCCTCTCTCACCTCACCCTGAGCTCTCTCACTCTTCTCTCACCTCACTCCTCTCTCTATCACTCTGGGCTCTCTCACTCCTCTCTGTATCACCCTGGGCTCTCTCTCTCCTCTCTCTATCACCCTGAGCTCTCACTCCTCTCTCACCTCACTCTGAGCTCTCTCACTCCTCTCTCTATCACTCTGGGCTCTCTTACTCCTCTCTGTATCACCCTGGGCTCTCTCTCTCCTCTCTCTATCACCCTGAGCTCTCTCACTCCTCTCTCACCCTACCCTGAGCTCTCTTACTCTTCTCTCACCTCACCCTGAGCTCTCTCACTCCTCTCTCTATCTCTCTGATCTCTCTCTCCTCTCT
>JAACJT020000007.1:2765089-2784264 GCA_009936485.2 Gymnarchus niloticus
TGGCCTTAGCTGCCTTTAACTGTGACCCGTGATGTACCTTTATCGATGGCCTTAGCTGTCTTTAACTGTGACCCGTGGTGTACCTTTATCGATGGCCTTAGCTGTCTTTAACTGTGACCCGTGATGTACCTTTATCGATGGCCTTAGCTGTCTTTAACTGTGACTGGTCATTTTCAAATGGCATTGGTTATGGAAGACCATTCATGCTTACTGCGTTTAGGTGAACGTCTGACCTTAACGATCTGTCAATGATGTGGAGTTGCATTCGTATTGTAAATGTTTTCGATTTACAGCAATTCGGCTCACTTGTTTAACGTTCGTTAGAAGATATTGTTAAAGGTAAATAAATTAATTTGTCCATATTACATGCATAGATGTGCCCGAAAAAAGCTACTAAATCAGCATTCTGGGCGTGAGTGTGGTTATAGTTTACTAGCGGTCACTTTGGGTTCAATAGACATGCTCCACAAGCCAGGCAGGTTCAACCGGCCAGCCTACCACTTGCAGGTGAGGGCCTTGGGCTTGTTGGCGATCAACAGGCCAAAGTGGTGTGTGTTTAGAGAGCCACCTTTTCTCACACCATCTGTGAGTCATCATGCTGTCTGTAAGTCAGCTCTCTCTTCAGTAAACTACTGACCAGTTTTGCTGTGTTATGAAAACGTTAACAGCAGTTGTCCTCAATTTTTGACCGGTACTTTATGTTCAGGATGGGTGTTAACTCTATTCCATCACTTCTGTTTTCTTTGTTCCCTCTCTTGTTGCTCCAACTTCTCACACCCTGTCCAGGAATCATCATGTCTACATAGCAGACTTGTTTGTCCTCAGCAGCTGCAGTCCAAAGACAGGATGGGTGTGGAGGATGGGACAGCTGTGATGGGGGGACAGAAAAGAGAGAGGGACCTTCAGGCTGATGAGGAGAGCAGGCTGTCCTTCCCTGGTCAGTGTGTGGCCCTCTTGTTTTCTCTGCCCAGCATGATTGACTCATCATTTTCACCATGACAGTAACTCATTTTAATGTCCTTACAGGATTTTATATATGTGTAACTTTTACTGTCTTCCACTTCTGTGGTGTGTATGAGCAATGACTAATGGAGCAGATCATTTACTATCAGGAAGCTGGACCCAAACATTGCTACATAACTCTTGTCATATGCATGGTGACACTTTAACTAGTCAAAAACACCCCAGTTGAACTAAAACGATTTACTTCAGTAAGATCTGAAGAACCATCTAACAGGATTAGCCATACATTGGGGTGGGGGTGAATACAGCATGCTTGTCAATTTGTTGCCTACATGGAGGAGTTTGGCCTGTTGCAGAGTCACAGGAAGGTTTGAAGCGCCGGTGTTTGGAGCCAGTGGGAGATGAAAACATCAACCCTCTGCATCACAGGGTGGGGTCTCCTTCAAGGCCTCGCATTCGGCAGCTGGAACGGGAAGTAAAGCCAGACACCCCTGTTGTGTCGTCCATTCGCTCTAGGATGCAGTGGCTGGCCCAAAGGCAGGGAGGTAATTATCCATTTGGTGCAAACAGGCCTTCACTCTGAGTTGTGAACTAGGCTCAGTTGGACCTGAGACTGGCATCTTGCCCTTGGTGGTGATTTAGGGCTGGAGGACGTCGTTAGGGTTTCACCAAGTAAGCACAGCGGTAAGACTGTCGTGGTTGTAGATTTAAGAACGACACAGAAACGGTGAGCTCCGGGTCCACAGGGCTTGCTCTGTAATGTAAACTTGGCAAATCGCTGCAGGAGGAGCCATGGCACAGCGATGCCTGTCGGACCCTGTACTGGGAAAGCCCGTGTGCAGCTCAGAGCTGCATTCTATAGGTATGGATGTCACTGTGTCACCTGTGTACACAGGTTCACTAATTAGCGGAACTTACTGTCCTGCATGCAGTCCCTTCCCTCTGTGTGTTCTTGTACACGGGCAGTGGCACTCACGTCACACGGTTCCACGGTAATTTTAGGGGATGTGTGTAATCCTTTTAAAATATTTCAGTGTTTTCTGTAGGCCCATGTAATGTTCTGTAACATTGTCTTTTTCACATGCTGTGGTGGGGGTCCTTGAAAATGGTTCAGGATGGGGTGGGGGGGATTCCTGTGCTCAAAAAGGTTTAGAACCACCAATCTACAGGTCGCTGATGTGTTTTTATGCTTAAACCTTAAATGCAGCAGCTGCTGGTCTAATGGCCCATAACCACCGTATCCCTAGGCACTGCGGAGTTCCGTTCGCGAGTAGAGCGTTTTCAGCTTGCGCAGCCCCCGTCGAGTCCTGTTCTGACCACACCCCGGTCCCGTGTGCTGTCCAGCCTCACCCGCTCTGTGCAGCAAAAGCTGCAGAGTGCCGACACGCCAAGTGCAAGTCGAGCCTCTCGCATCCGCCAGGTGAGTTTCCGCGTACAGCTCTGCCTGAGTTTCCGAGGTGCCTTGTGTCCAGTATACCTTTGAATTTCGTCCTCCGTTCCCCAGGAGCGGGAGGAGGAGCTGCGTCTACTGCGCTCACAGCCAATCAGTGATAATGCCTGGATGAGAAGGAGCCTGTCTGACTCTTCCATGGCTGAGGTGATTCACGAAGGACTCTTTGAACTGGGGCTCTTGAATGTCAATGTTTTTTGGATCTCAGCTTCTTAAACCTTAAATATTTTATGTCGTGGATATGATTGAAATGTTTACCCTTAGCTTCCTGGCCCCCTTTTCGACTAGGAAGGGTTATAAGGTCTTTTGATGTGCAGTTGCATCAGGCTGAGCAGTTAAACTGTTGCCTGATGTAGAAAAGCAGTGAAGGCTGCATCACATAACCTCCCACTTTCACCAAAAGGTGAACCCACTGCCGCTACCTTCAGCACAAGTTACTCGTCACTACAGGAAACTGCAGTGGCCGCCTTTGTGCCCCTGGGATGTGAGTGTGCTTTCAGGTGGTTTTGGGGTCCGAGGTCACACTAAGCTTGTGGGTGTCGGGTTAAAAATCACCTTCAGGATTTTAGTCCCTTGTGGGTTTTCATCCATCTGGTGTCACGTGTGTGTGTGTGTGTGTGTGTGTGTGTGTGTGTGTGTGTGTGTGTGTGTGTGTGTGTGTGTGTGTGTGTCTGGGAAGCCCCCCATGCCCCTTTTTCACCGACATGGGGCTGGTCCCCAAACCAGGTCTACCTGTTTCCCCCAAAAAGGAACTGGCACCCATGTCAGAAAATAGGTTTGGGTACTGGCACCAAAAACTTGCTGGTCTGGGACCAGGAACCTGTGGCATAAAGCGCTGAGGGTTTGGTGTTGAGAAGCAAGGTTTGCCAGTGTATCACATCAGTTTCTAACTTTTTTTTTCCCCAATAACTGGTCCAGTGTTTTTTGTGGTTGTTATCAGATCGTCACATCCCTACTTTGGGTGTAAAATATACTGCTGAAGCTGGGAGTAATGCTTGGAAACAGAGGACGCGGTTCCCTGTGTTTGTGTTGTTTTGTGTTGCTGCTGGAGCAGCTCAGTGTTGTAGTTTCTACGTCATCATGTTGAATTTGGCCCTGAAGGTGGTGGAAACACGGACTGGTTGACAGTTAAGTAGACTTCGTTCCAGTACTGGCTGGGCACTGGCTACTGTCGGTGGAAAAATGGCATCAGTTCGTCCCATAGAAGACTGAGTGGATGCAAGCAGGGCTACAGTAAGCACTATTAAACTACTCAGGTGGAGGCTTCTGGAAAAAGCCAGAGCAGTGATGAACCACCTGGACCAACAGATGGTTGTGAACCTGCCTGCCTGCTGAATTTCAATGAGGAGCCGTATTCCAACACAGGTGAGCTGCATGGTCCACTAATGGGAATGGGGAACTTGGTTTTCTAGGTGGAAAACATGGATGTCACAGGTGACACATTTAGGGAATGGCATGGGTTTGGCACAAGGCATTTTTATTGTGAGCTGCTTAATGGGAAAATTCTTTTGGAAGCAGGAGTGTAGGGGTTGTGAGATTATGGTATACCTCAACAGGAGAGCAATAGGGACCTATGCAGCCAACAGGAAAACTGTATTTGCCTACAAAAGTGTTTCCTTCAGGTAAACAGAAGGAAGAGAAGGGGCCTTCATCAGAGAATGAACAAAATTTTGCAGTTGGGATGCTGGAAGTATCAGCATGTTCCTTTGAAAAGGGAGAGCTGGACCTTCTTCCAAGTGACGTAGTAGAATTTGCAGAAGGCCAGCAGCAGGAAGGGTTGGGATCCTCTAGGAGTGAGGAAGAGGAGGAGCAGCTGCCTCCTGTTGTGGAAGAGCAGGGGGAAGAGGAGGAGGAGCCGCCACCTGTTGTAGAAGAACATAGTGAGGAGAAGCAGATGCCTCCTGGTGAGGAGGCACAGAGTGAGGAGGAGGGGGGGCAGCAGCTTTTGAGAGCAGAAGAGCAAGGGCGGGCAAAGAAGGTTCTCAATGTGAAGGTACAGGGACCAGTGGAAGAGGCTCCCAGTGTGAAAGAGCAAAACAGCCTCCAGACAGCATTGTGGGGACAGACGAAAGTTGAATCTGTAGTGGAGTCCAAGTTGATCTGGTGCGATACATCTGAGGTAGAAGAAAGGACATCAGGTGAGCAGTACCTATGAGCACTCGCTCAGGTGTTCTCTTTGGTCCATTGATTGGTTGGATGCAAGCTATGAATACGGTATTTGACATCCAGCAGGTACAGACCAGAGTCAGGATGAGATGAGCTCTTCTGCGATGATTGACCAGCTGTTTGCTGGAGTCCTGGACACTGAGGAGGAAGACAAGGAGGACAAGAACTGGAAAGGACACGGTGCTGAGGGGGTTGGAGAGGAAATGGGCCATGTTGCTGAGGGTGTTGCCGCAGAGGGCAGCTCACTGGACAGCAGTGCTGATGAACTGTTGACAATTCCACCCAGCTGCATCCTTTCCCCGCTCAGCAAGTCTGTGGAAGCTGCGGTCACTCCTTTAGTAAGAGCCTCCTCATCCTTAGCCTTTTAGAGAATGCCAAGACCCAAGGTGGTGTAGGAGGTCATTGAGCCACTTTTCATACTTTCATTTTACACACTAGCATGCTGGCCAAGTGCTTCAGTACCTTATTGGGGTGTTTATCTGCATTTGGTGTTTATGTTCTGATTGGACTCGTTCTTTAGCTGATTTTTGAATGCAGGACTTTCATGGTATTTGGAAGCATTTCTTGCATATTTCATAGTTTATAAGGTAGTTATGAAGGGACTGGTATATTTAAGGCAACATTGTGAAATGTTTTTAAGGATCAAAATATGCATTAACTATGGAAGGAGTTTCATGACTCGTGTCAACGGATGGCTGAAATGCACCTTCATTGTGTAGCTGTTAGCATTGTTCTGGTTTGAAATCCTGTCCTCTGTATCCTTTACATCCCTTGTATTGCCTCCCTGATAGAGACTGGCCTCCAGCTGCCTGCCTGACATCACCTCTGCGGGTTGTGCTCCTGAACAGCCCAGTAGCCCCCCAGCCTCCAGTGGTCCACTCTACAGGTAAGGGTGAGCTGGCCTTTCTGAACAGACATGGCTTTGGCTGCTGTGGGAAATCCTGTTCTTCCTCATGCGTTGCCCCTGAGCTTAGCTTGTGTTGCGCTCGTAGTGTTTTTAAATTTTGTGCAACAATCTAATAAAGTACTTCAACTTAGAATATACAGCTAATTATGCAGTTTGGTCATCTGTTTAAACGTGCAGGCCCCAGGACTCCATACAGATCATCTGACCTCGATCATGACCTCTTTCCGAAGGAGAGAACTAATGGCTTGTGATTGACTGGGTTTTTTTTTTTTTCGGACAGCATTGATGCATACCGCTTGCAGTGGCAGAACTCCCAGCCTACCATGCAGAATGTCAATCCGACAGTCATTAGGAGGGAACCTCAGGCATCTGTCACCCAGCCATTGATCAACACCAAGAACAGGATAAAGGTTGGGTGGTGTTCCTGTGGCGGGGAGGGGTTCCTGTGTTCTGAATGGGCCACCATACAGAAGTGTGTGTGTTGCTGTATGTGAATTCCTTGTTACTGTACCTCTGCAGGCTCTCAGCGAGGAGGCGGTTAAACTGCAGGGCATCATCACTCAGACCCTGCAGGCACTAAGCTGCTGCACGGATGAGGAGCATGGGAAGGGCTCGCTGGAGGAAGTGGAGGCAGAGAAGCTGCTGCTCGTTTCTTGTGAGTTGATGTGTTTTCATTGGCAAGCCATGTGAACATAGATGCATGTCTGCTTTTGTATCTGAATTGGTACGTGGTTGTGGTCTGACCTTTAAATGCCATTGTCATGTTGGTTTCCATCTTATGCGTATTTTTAGTTTGCTGCTCTTTAGCTGACTGACTGCCCCATCTTTTTTTCCATTCTCAGGTGAGAAGCGCACAGCCCTACTGGCTGAGGTGGCCCGGCTGAGGGCAGGTGGTGACGTGGACTCCGAATCTGCAGTGACTGGTGGACCCTCTCAGGAACCCTGCAGAGGCACTGTTACCATCACCCACATACAGCTTCCCCTTAAGGTGGATTTTGTCTGCTCCTCTCTGACACGCGCAGGTGAGCTTGTGTCACCTCCACATGTGTTGTCTGGAGCCCACATGGATGATCAGTCACTGCAGCCTCCATTTCAAACCCCCGCAGGTCGGCCGACACACTACTTCTTTGTTCTGATCCGCTATGGGCCCTGCAACATTGTGGCCACTCCCCTGGCCACAGCCGCTGATGCCCAGACTGGGGATACCATCTCCTTCAGCACCTCTGTTACGCTGTGAGTTTCTCTTGTAGTGTTTTATGCTGCTTGTTCCTCACACCAGCCTGAGCGGACCACGTTTCGGGACTTTGAGAAAAGTCTGTAGGTGGTGGGCTTTGCTTTTTTTTTTTTTTTTTTTTCCTAAATTCAAATTGGTGCATTAGTTTTCCACTTTGTTCTTTTATTTACCATGTGACTTTTCGTTAGCAGTCTAAGCTGCTGTTTACACCATAAGCTACAGCACGTGAAGCTCAACAGAATGGTAATGCAGGATGTCAGTCCTGCACACTCACCACAAGGTTGTCCCAGAATAAGAACAACTTAAGCACCCAAGTAGTTTTGGGAGGAAAATTAGACCACTGTTACAGCACAAAGAATGCATACCATGCTTCAGTATGAGCTCCACTGGGAAAATCAGAACTCTGTCTCATTCCAGCTTGAAAAAAGAGACCAGCTCAAATGTCAAGACCTTGAAGCTGCTCAGGAACTGAAAGATTTTGGATTGCACAGACTGGTCTGTTTTCAAAGAAGCAGCCAGCAACATTCATGACAACATGGGCAGTTTCTTTGAGGATCTGTGCATTCCCACAGGAATAGTAATGAAATACAACAACGTGAAGCTTCAGTTCAAAACTCAAACACTTGCCTGAGAAGGAGGCTTTCAGGAGCCGTAAGCGGAACTTGTACAAATTAGCATGATGGAGAGTGGCGAAGGGGGTCACAGATGCCCTAATACAGCTGCTCTTTTGTGGAATTTTCTAGCGACTGTACATCTTTGGGGAATGAGCTGCAAATTCTAGAAAGAAATATCAACATCTCTGGATCTATGAACTGTCCCAGCCTACTTCTAGAGCTCCACTTTCATTCATGTTCCCATGACCTTGAGGATCACCCACTTTGATCCCAGATCAAAGACTTTTACATTTGTAGTAATGAAAACATTTGAATGCCTCATTCTAGCATACCACAAATATACAGTCACCACTGCCTTTCTTGATCCCTTGTAACTAACAAGTCGCGCTTGTAGATCAAGACAATGCCGTGAACTTGGGATTGTACTGCATTCTTCAACACCTGGACAAACCTGGAGCATGTACCAAATTGCTGTTAGTAGGCTTTAGCTTGGCCTTCAATGTCATAGGCCCTGGAAGGCTGAGAGAGAAGCTCATTAATCTGAACCTACCATTTTATGGCTGTGGACACAAACATGAACCTACGTATGTATGAATGGAACATCAATGTCAGACTCCCTGACCACCAGCACGGGTTCACTTCAGGGCTGTTTGCTTTTCTCTTTAGTTTTCTTTCTGTACGTGATTGACTGTTTCTGCAGACCCAACTTTCAAACTGAGTTTGCAGATGATACAGCACTGGTTGGCCTCATTTCAAAAAGCGGCAAGTATATTTACAGACAGGACATTGAACATCTGTCTTCTTTGGTGCGGTAAAAATAATATGGACCTGAACTGCGAAAAAGTTAATGAAATGGTGATAGGAGATGATGCTCCTTTCCTGAAATCTGTCTCAAGCTCCTTAAATGGCTGGGTAATTGACGTTGTCAGCTTTTTCCAAGTTCTTTGGCACAGTTCTAACCTAAAATCTCAAATGGGATGAAAACTTCTTATTTTATGAATAATCACAGCAAAGAATCTTTTCCATGTGGCAGCTAAAGAAAATTCAAAACTCATTCTGGTTCTGTTCTGCACTGTAGCAGGCTCCTTCCACACTGCCTTTATCACGATTTGGTTCAGTGCTGCAACAGTGCAATTTAAAGACAAAATACGGGGCATTATTCGATCTACAGAGAAAGTTATCGTCTGCAATCTGAATTTAATCCCAGGAACTGTATCCAGGGTGAGAGAATGTGCTGAGAAGGTCAGTGCTGGTCCATCTCATCCTGGTTACCAGCTGTTCCAGATACTTCCATCTGGTAAATGCCACAGGTCCATTAAATTGAGATGAACTTGCCACTTGAACAGTTTCTTTTCAAAGACTGTCTTAATCAAAAATGGAGCTGGGCACCAGTACTATCACCATGCAGCTATGCTATTTATATTCAGCACCTAAAATCAGTGTAACTCCTACACTCCAGCACTCCGTTACTCGTCAGTGTAATATTGTACATCATTTACCGGATTGTTTTCTTTCTGGTTGTGTGGTGTACGGTCTAGCACCTCTATATCTTGTATGTCCTTTTAAGTTAAAGTTCTGTGTAGTGTAACTTCTCGGTGGGCAGGTTACCATCGCAAATTCCTCAGACACGTCATGATTTGATTCTGATTCCCCTATGTCTTCTAGGCAGGAGATCCGCTCTAATTTTGAGATTGATGTGGAGGTCTACAGTTTGGTGAGATGAAGCTGCTCCATCAGGCTACCCCTTCTCTCTTTTCCTTCTGGTCATGACAGGCAGTCTAATATTTTTGTTTTCTGTCTGGGGTATTCCTCTGTCTCCCTCAGTCTCAAACGCCAGGGAATAACGTCAACACAGAGCGCTTCTCTACAAAGTCCAAGGTACTTGAACCACTTGATTGTAGTGCGTGTGGTTGAGGAGTGTCTAATGCAGCAGATGACAGGTGCACGTTCCCAGAAGCATTTTAAACTGGTACTTTCGCCTGATTGTTTTGCCAGGTTACCCCAAAGAAGTTTCTGAGCTCCATCAAGGTAAGTGCTGGAGTTGCGCGATCTAATGTTAACCCCAATTTGTGAACACTCAGCACATCCTCACCATGGCCTCTCTTCCCTTTGACAGAGGCCCAATCACAGTGCAGCATGTAAGTGTGTCCACCACCATGCTGTCTGTATTCTGCTGTCTGACTGGTTGTGGGACATCAGCTTACTCAGCCCATCTCCCCAGTGGCCACCCTGACATCTGTGGGTCACCAGCGTTCCAGTAACTTCTCCCTGGTCGGCTCACACAAAATCACCATTGCCTCTCTGGGCCAGACCAAATTTCCATTAGACAAGGTAGGTCTCGACTTGCTCCCAGAAAGACCTCTCACTGGCTCTGCTCCGTGTTCCCGCTGATCCCTGCGCGATAGTGAGTATAGACCATTTCGAATAGGGAGGGGCCGGTTCTTTTGGAAGGGCACGTATGTGGGGACGAAGAAACTTGTGTTGTCACCAAACTAATTGCAGGTTAATAAAGTCTCATCTAGGGGGGACCCTTGGAGGGTCCAGGGCATTTAGCAGATCTGCACCTGCCCCTGTGTCTAGTGTGACTACATCATTCAGCTCATTAAACAGACCTGTACTCAGAATGCCATTTAGGACAGCTGCCATTTTGCCCCCACACTGAGGCAAAATGAAAAAGAATGGAGGGTAACCTAATCTAGTGGACATGCTGGAATGTCACACCAGGATGAAATGAATTAATGTTACTGAATCGGAGTCCCAGTCAGAGAAGCTGATGCTCAAACGTGAAGGTTGGTGAGGGATGCCTGTGCTAGGCCTAGTCATGTTCCCACCCCTAATTAGTAAGAGAAGTTTGTTTGGTGGCTCTCACAGCTGGTTCTGGGCATCTAACCTGTTATTTCGTCCGTGTTGTTTTCTTGTTCACTCTAGATGAAGTTTGATGGCAAAGTCAGGAAGCTTCTTGGAGATGAATTTCAGGAGAAGGTTTAACATTGACAGTTCCCACCCATGTGTAGATCTGAGATGGAGTAGAGCTGAGTGCTTTCAAAGCTGGCCTGTCTCCCATGTTGTTTCCCCACCCCTTTAGCACCATCTCTCTGTACCTGAGAGCAATCCTCCTAACACGCTAATGCATGCCACCTGTATTTCATTCCCCTCCTGCTTAATAACGTGGCTCTTAACCAAGCTTTGGTTGCTCCACTTTGCTGTGGATTTCTGCTGCCATACTGCCTTTGACTAGCTAGCCAAGTGTCCTAAGGTATGAATCAGCTACTAACAGGAGTGATGCCCTACTTGGCAGGTGCCCTTCTTGTCTCCCCTGGTGGGGAACATCTATTTGCAGCTGGACTGTGAGAGCCACTCCAATGTCCAACACAAGGGTTTCCTGGTCAGTATATCAATGTTCGGTTCATAGAGTTTGTGTTTGAAATGGACAGCTCTGGGTCTTAATGCCATTATTCTCTGTAATATGGAAGTGCCTCCTGCCTGGCTCCCTGAAGCCCTTTATCTTTCTTAGACCATGTTTGAGGATGTGTGTGGGTTTGCCGCATGGCAGCGCCGCTGGTTTACCCTGGAGCAGAGCCTGCTGTCGTACTGGAACTACCCCAGTGACGAGCGCAGCAAGGTCAGCATGTTCATTGGCAGCTTTCTCTTCTTGGGAAGTGCTGTGGATGTGATCTGCCCTTTCATCACTGTATCATCCTTTCTGTACCCTCAATCTCCTCCCAGCCTCCAGAGGGCAGCATCAGCCTGGCCAGATGCACTGATCAATGTGTAAGGCTGGTGAAGAGGGATTCCTGTGCCCGCCCCCACACTTTTGAGCTTGTGAGCTCCAAGGTTCTCCAGGAAAATGATGGTCACCCCCATGACAAGTGAGGCACTTCACACTACTTTCTTATTTTGACACTTTTTAAAAGTGAAATTTTATTTCAAGTAAAATGCTTTGCAGGAAAAGGGTGGCTTGCTGTCTAAGTTAGCAATGAGTTGCTGCCTCAAGTGGGGGAGATTTGGTCATGAGTGAGGCAAGAAGGGAACGGGAGATTGACAGGTGGATCGGTGAAGTGATAGTCGTGCGGACGCTGTACCAGTGTGTTGTGGTGAAGACAGAGCTGAGTCAAAAGGCGAGGCCAGGTCATTTACCAGTTCATCTGTGTTTCTATCCTCACTGATGGTCACGAGCTCCGGCTAGAGACTGAAAAAACGAGATCATGAATGTAAGTAGTGGAAATGAGCTTCCTCTGTAGGGTGTCTGGGAACAGCCTTAAAACCCATTCACTTTTCCAAGCTCCGTCACGGTCCACGTACAGTCGAGCAGGCAGACCTTGGTGCCCATACATGTACACTGATAAATGTAGTATGTTTGCGGTTGGCAGTGATGACAGTCCACCAGACCAGCAGAATACATGTCCTTGTGGAATATATGAAACTTTAAGCTGTGGTAAGGCGATCTCTTTCCATGAGTTAGTACACCGGAATACGTCCTTGTGCTCCTTCAAAGACAGGTCATTAATGTACAGATACCTTCGCACTTCACACCACAGTTCATCAAAGGCATTTATGATGAATACTCTGCCTACTCCATCAGTCTGACCTTTTAAATTTGCTGCCATCTACTGGAAATTCCCAGCAGAGCATTAATTTATTCCTTGCGCATGCAGTCAATATGGACTTGATGTGCAAAATGTCTGCTAGATACAAAAGCTGGGCTGCACACGGACGTTCTGCATGGATACCCCCGATGACAAAATTTACATGAGGCACACTGTCCATGGACCATGACAGAGCTTTGGAAAGTTAAGTATGAAAGGGTCCTTGGGGGGGGGGGGGGCGGTCAGAGGGGAACCAATGGTCCTCTGCATCAAATGGACCCTGCTGAGGTGGCTTGGGCATCTAGCTATGATGCATCCTGGACACCTCCCAGTCAAAGTGGTTTGGACATATCTAACCCAAAGGAGATGCAGGACACACTGGAGAGATTTCTCAGCTGGCTTGGGAATGCCTCTGTATCCCCCTGGAGGAGGTGGCTGGAGACAGGGGACGCCTGGGAATCTCTGCCTCGACTCCTGCCTCTGTGACCTGCACCCAGATAGGTAGTGGAAGATGAATGAATGATATTTAGAGGTTTTAAGTAATCATTCCACCAGCACCTGCTTAGTGTCCTAAAGTTGTAATGCTGATTGGGAGGATCATCAGGAGGCCCCACAGATCTACAGGTATTAAATAGGCACTCTTGTAGGGTTGAACTGGAGCGTTTTATGCTGTGGTCTCTGCCTTGTTTAGCATATTCTGTCCACTCAAGCGATACTGGATTGGTTCTACTAGGGCCTTACTGATTTATTAGGGATGATCACTGGAGACAGTGCAGCATTGAAGGTGCTGAAGGTTGGTTTGTTGTTGGAAAACACTTCCAAATACTGTTGCTTGAAGTGGAACCTGCTCCCTGGGTTAAGCATGCAACTTTATCTGCTTTTCAGCAAGGATAATGTGGATTAAAGATAGCATTTAACCTTGACTGACGTAAGCACTATTTTCTGAAAATACAATTGGTATTAAATGTAATGGTTGGTGAAACTTCTCATAAGTGGACTCTAGTAATACTCTACTCCACACTCTCTTTAGATGCTGGTTCTCTGCCGACACGCATGAGGAACGAGCTGAGTGGATGGAGAAACTGAACCAGGCTATTCTGGATTTGCGCACATGGATGACCACTGTCCCGGAGGCATCCAGGGCATGCAGGGAGAGCATATTGTAAAGCCACACAGCTGGCTGATGGCAGCCCCTTGGTTCCCTGGGTCAGAGTCGTGTGTATTTTTTGATGTGCCTCAAACACTACAGAGCTGGGGTTCCTCAGTGCCACAAAGATACAGCCCTTTGTATGTAGTGGCCTTGTATTCCAGTTACCAAGATGGCTACTGCTATTACAGATTTTCACATTCTGGGAGCAGGGTCTATATTCTGATATGATAATCGATTACAAGCATTTATGTTTAGTGATAGTATTCTTTTTATTTTGTTTTACTGTTTTAAAGTCTCTGTGGTTTCCCTGTAGTTTTGCTCTTATGTTCCCTCTGCCAGTCCATCACATGATGATGATGATGATGATGATGATGATGATGATGATGATGATGATGATGGAGTGTCCAGGCTCTTGGGTGTTTTTGCTGGCTTTCTTTGGTACTGGATTGTGTCCTGACAAATCCAAGGTATTCTGTAAACAGGTGGTTATAGATGTACAATGGCCTTGTGAGTTTGTTGCTTGGTTTGATTTTTCCTCAGGGAGAATCGCTGATCTTCTGTCTCAAGTCTGGTGTGTGTGTGTGTGTGTGTGTGTGTGTGTGTGTGTGTGTGTGTGTGTGTGTGTGTGTGTGTGTGTGTGTGTGTGGCCACTTGATATGCATATCTGTCCTTTAGCATATGTTCAACATTTTTACAAATTTAAAAAAGGGAATAAATTCTGCTTTGATTGCAGTCAATGCCTGTTTCTGTTCATTCAGCCATCATTCAGCGGGTGGTAAATGCGTTATTTAATTTTATCACATTTCCTGGAATTTGAGTAATGAATTCAGACTGGACTGGCTGAGAAATGCTTTCATCAGGCGGGGCTTATCTGATTCCCCCCACCACAAAAATTTCATGGTCTTTAATCTTGCCATAGAAGCACTGCATTCAAGCTTTGTGTTGGCCACCCCTGGTTTATCAGTCACCAGCAGCACAAACACAAATCATACTATTCCTTTCAAGCCCTAAAATGCATCTGCACTGCAGAAAATGAACATCCTGGGCGTGATGTGATCTAGATGAAAACAAGGCAGGTCAGAGTCGGGTGCTGTGTAGCGGAACCGAAAAATCCTGTGGTCACACAGGCTAGTGAACATACAGAAATGTATTTTTAAAGATTGCACATTCAAGAAAATTTGTGTCGCAAGTTTGTTACAAAGTGTTTGTAGTCTCAAGGTGAGTAAAAATAAGGTACAGAAACAGATGTAAGCCGTATATGAAAAAAGCCTCATTTGGCTATTCTTCATGGATTAAG
The DNA here is from genome assembly GCA_009936485.2 of Gymnarchus niloticus. Lineage (NCBI taxonomy): Eukaryota > Metazoa > Chordata > Actinopteri > Osteoglossiformes > Gymnarchidae > Gymnarchus > Gymnarchus niloticus. The sequence goes on from JAACJT020000007.1 coordinate 2,779,457, forward strand.
TACTGATGCTGAACAGAAATGGTTAACTGGATGGTCGATGGACTAGCGCTGATGAAATTCAAATAACAGAAGAATGAGCTGAACACAGCAATGAGGGAGCAGCTGATCACATGCAGCGAATTTGGGGTGAGGAGGCTCTGTGGTACAGGAGCCCACAGAAGGCAGTTCAGGGCAGACTAATTACTGAGTCCCTGCCATGAGTGGACACATTCATCTATACCACACTTTCACCTGTGGTGCTGGCAAATTAGTTTTCTAAAGCCAGGTACTTTAATTCTGCTGGTTTACCTAGCTTTACGTTATCCTAGTTTTCATTATATGCAAACACTAGGAACATTTTAGCAGAACTTGGTAAAACCCTTTTTTGGTTCAAACATCCATTTTAGCGTTTACAAGGCTATGAATACAAATCAGAATTTGATGTGGAACTCATGAGCAGTTCCATTTCACTCAGGGGTCCAGTCTAAGGCATTCCCTACCACCCAAGGCCAATAAAAAATGTTTGCATGCTTGCAAAAAAGATCTCTTTGTGGCCTGTGGGTGCGAATATTTTTTGTGTTTATATTTAAGTATTTTCGTTCCCCAGATGAAAACGTAGAGAATTCTGCAGCTAAATAAAGAGCGACACCGAACTCCTGTCCGTCTCCTCCCATGTCTCCTTGTCCACTAGTTCAAAGTGGAGGAAACTCTGGAAGGAGACACAATAGGCTGAAGTGGGACAGCTACCATGTGCACCTTTCTTATATTTTACATATTTATATTTTATTTAGTTGGCAGATACAACACAGGCATACAGAATTTTAAGGAGCTGTCTAAGATGTAAGAGCAGCAATAAGGGACCAGCAGCAAAGTCTGAGTTAGCACTGGACTAAGAGTTATACAGTTTTACAATTTGAGTCCCACCAGAAGGTAATTATCGCCAAACATGAAGTCCTAGTAGATCAGCAGGTAAACATGAGTGGTTAGTCAGTGGATGATTTAGAGGAATCTTGAGGTGTTTCTTGAAGGTCAGCAGGGAAGCTGCATCTCTCCTCTCGTCTTCTCCAGTGGCTTCCTATCCTCCTGCAGCAGAAATACTTCCAAATTCTGGATGCTGTAGGAGACGAGTGTAGGTATAGCTAGATTTACTGAGCGGCCTGCATTCTTCTTTTACTTACCTAGCTTTTTATATATGAAAAAACAGGTTGCCAATAAATTTTGCAACGATTTACACAATCACGCAGCAATCAGCCAGGTGCGTTTTACGCGGAATGTCCTCAAGGGCTTCCGTAGGTCTGACGTCACTCGGGTCATGTGACGATGGTGTAAGATGGCGGCCCTCAATGAATCGCTGCTCTTTTAATCCCTTGTTTTTGTATCGCTGAACCGAGCCGGAAACATGAAGACGTTCTGTGGCCGCGCAAACCCGACCACGGGCGCTCTGGACTGGGTTGAAGAAAGCGAGGAATACGATTACCATCAGGAGATCGCCAGGTGCCGTCAAAACACACGCTTCTCACACGCTTCTGGTCGTAGAGGCTTAATGTCAAAGAACGGAAAATACGTGCGACTGAAGGAGTCTGGCTGTCTGACCACACAGGGTGAAGGGGAAGAGTGTGTGTGTGTGTGTGTGTGTGTGTGTGTGTGTGTGTGTGTGTGTGTGTGTGTGTGTGTGTGTGTCTGTCTCTCTCTGTGTGTGTGTGTGTCTGTCTGTCTGTCTGTGTGTGTGTCTGTCTGTGTGTGTGTGTGTGTGTGTTTGTTTTTTTTTTTTTCCCCTGCCCGCTCTCTTCATGCACTCCTTTTCCACAGGTCCTGCTATGCAGACATGCTCCATGACAAAGACCGAGTGAGTGTCTGCTGGCCGCCTCTTCACTTCTGCCTGCCTGCCTGCGTTTCTGTGTTCAGTAACTGCACTGTCTTGTCATCAGAATGAAAAGTACCGACAGGGCATCCAAGCAGCAGTAAGCAGGGTGAAGGCTCGAGGAGAGAGGGCCGTCGTTCTGGATATCGGTACTGGAACAGGACTTCTGTCTATGATGGCCATCGGTGCTGGGGCTGATTACTGCTATGCTGTGGAGGTGGGACTCACTGTGCTTATGACTGTAACTCCTACCACTGTCCTGCCTGCTTGGAACTCTGGTACTGTCCCTATCCCCACCTGTAACTCCTCCTCTGGCCCCACCTCTTTCTGCTGACCTAACCCTCACGGGTCTCACTCTGTCCCTCACAGGTCTTCAGGCCCATGGCTGAAGCAGCAGTTCACATTGTGGAGAGAAATGGCTTTTCTGATCAAATCAAGATTATCAACAAACACTCAACAGAAGTCACAGTGGGCCCCGGTCAGGAAGTCTGCCACACACACACACTCAGCCATCTACGGTGCCCTTCTACCTTTTCTTCCTGTTGTTGCCCCCACAGATGGAGACATGCTGGAGCGGGCCAACATCCTGGTGACAGAGCTCTTTGACACTGAGCTGATTGGCGAGGGGGCTTTGCCCAGCTATGAGCATGCTCACCTCTGTTTAGTGCAGGTAGTGTCACTCCCCCTTCCTTTTTTTTTTAACCTGACATTCACCTGACTGAACATTTGCCTATGTGATGACTGTCCCCTTTGCCTCTAGGAAGGCTGCGAGGCCGTACCACACCGTGCTACAGTGTATGCCCAGCTAGTGCAGTCGTCGCAGCTGTGGAGCTGGGCACGCCTGCTGCCCATGCAGATTGGGGGCCACACACTCCTGCCTCCCCTGTCAGTGGAGCACTGTACAGGAGCACCCTCTGTCTGTGACATCCAGCTCAGCCAGGTGCCCCCTGACAACTTCAAGGCCCTGAGTCCCTTATGCACCATGTTCAGGTGAGATGCACACCAGCCCAGGTGGCATCACCTTAAGGCCACTCCCGCTTATTCAAATGAAAATCCGTCGTGGTGCTCATTGTGATTGTTTTAAAGGAGGAATGTTTCTGGTAGTCGTGTTCTAGCATGGCATTTTGGGAGTTGTCTAGTGCTGAGTCGTCTGTTCCCCTGTGCAGCGTGGACTTCAGCCAGCCTGTCAGCAGTGCATCTGTATCACACTCCTTCCAGTTCCAGGCCTTGGCCAGCGGTCAGGCCCAGGCCGTTCTGTCCTGGTGGGACATTGACATGGACCCCGATGGTACCATAGTTTGCTCCATGGCTCCCAGCTGGACCTACCAGGACCCAGAGTCCTACCCCGTAAGATTTGCTTATTGACAGGCTGCCCCATTCAGACCCAGCTCACAGCTGCTGATACGGCCTGGAGTCTGAATTATTTTTGTTTTCTGTAGGTTTGTTTGAAATGCTAAAGCTAAAAGGCATTTCATGTTTCTGAACTGACCCTGTAGCCTCACACCTCTAGGGCTGAATCCCACCCCGGCTGTGTGTGGACTTTTCATGCATCTTCCCCCCCATCAGTCCAAAGACATGCATTTAAGTTAATTGTTGTGCCTAAAATGCCTGTAGTGTGTCTGTGCCCCGTGATGGACTGGCACCCCGTCCAGGGTGTACCCCAGCCTCGTGCCCTCTGCTGCCTGGAACAGGATCAAGGCTCCCCATGACCCTGTCCAGGATTAGCAGGAGGAACATGGATGGATGAATCACTGACAGTCTCTTCTTGGTTCAAATTCAGATGAATTCTAAGTCAAACTCTTTTTTTTAAATAAAATGCACAGGTTATATTTACACAACCTTAATGCTCAAATTAATGTTAGACCTGACACCTGTGTATTATCAGCAAACAATGTAGGGGGCGCTGTAGGTTCTGATTTGCACGTGATTGTGTTTTGTGTATGCATCCCTGTGACTTGCTATTCTGTCTGTAGTGGAGGGACCACTGGATGCAGTGTGTGTACTTCCTGCCTGGAGAGCAGAACGTGAGGGAAGGGGAGGAGCTTAGCCTAACGGTAACACGTGACGACTACAGCCTCTGGTACAGCCTGTGCTCATCCAGGTAACCTCACACTTCTGCAAAGACATTAAAATGCTGATGTTGGTCTGTCCTGTGCTGAGTGTTCAGTTTAGCCCAGGACACACGCACACGCATTTCTCTGCACAGCCAGCTTGGTGGTGACAGCAGACTGGTGGCTAGTCGACCATACTGCTCCTGCCAGGCACACCTGGTGTGGACCCGGCCTCGCTTTGGCGAGCTGAACGATCCTCAGCGGACCGAGATCTACGTGCGGGCGCTACAGAGCGTGAGTGACGTGACAGCGTCGCGGTCCGTGTGTCCAGCGGAGTCAGTACTGTGAGGACAGTCCGTCCGTCTGTCTGTCTGTTTCAGGTCCTCACCTCAGACGGCGTGTGCCTGAGTGTCAGTGACGGCAGTCTGCTCCCTGTCTTTGCCCACCTACTGGGCATGAGGAAGGTGCTGTCATCTTCCTCGCCGTCTCCTTCCTTCTTTCAGATGCCCCACCCTGTCAGGCTATGTCTTCACGCACATCTGCCTCTCTGTCCTTGCAGGTTTACAGCTTGGAGAACTCAGGACTGTCTAAGCAGTTGCTGGATCAGGTCAGTAGGTGAGCCGCATGCCGCAGTGCCAGCTGAGGAGAAATCACACAGCATGTCTGCCGTCTGCTCCCTCAGGTGCTGGAGGACAACGCTCTGTGTGATGGCGTCCAGGTGCTGAGCAGCAGAGCGGAGCAGCTGAGTGCCAGCGATCTGGGAGGCAGTCAGGTATATGAGCAAACCGCTGCGGGTCGGGGAGGCCAGGCTGCCCCCCCCCCCCCCCCCCCCCCCCCCCCCCCCCCCCCCCCCCCCCGCCCCCCGGCTCGCGGGGGGGCCCCCCCGCCCCCCCCCGCCCCCCCCCCCCCCCCCCCCC
>JAACJT020000007.1:2846155-2864770 GCA_009936485.2 Gymnarchus niloticus
CCGCCTCCGCGCGAAGTATGTTTGGTTGGGGGGACGTGGTGTGAGGGGGGGGGGGGGGGGGGGGGGGGGGCGGGGGGGGGCGGTCAGAAAGCCACGCACGCACACACACACACACACGGACATCCCAGCTAGGGCCACGCACCCTACGGGTGAAGGTCTTCCCACACTTCGGGCACACGAACGAGACGGGTATGAAGCTGGGGTCATGGTAGCGACGGAAATGCATGTCGAGCAGCTGTTTCTGTCTGAAGGTCTTGTCACACTGGCTGCAGGCATAGGGCTTCTCCCCCGTGTGTGTCCGCTTGTGCATCACCATGTGCCGTTCCTGTAGCCGACATGGAGTTAGAAACGTTCCTGCGCACGCGCCCAACGCACCTCTGGGCACCATGTGATCCCACTGACCTGCCGGCAGGCGTAGTCACACTGGTCACATTTGAAGCGCTTCTCGTTCTTGTGAGATTTCTGGTGCTGAATGAGAGCGTAGCGCTCGTGGAAAACGGCGTCACAGTAGCGGCACTTCCGGCCACTCTCGATGTACGAGTGCTGCTTCCTCAGGTGCACCCCTAGACACACACCCACACTTCACTGCCCTGATCGATGTACGAGTGTTCCCTCCAAAGGAAAGGAAAGGGCATGAGCCCCAGGAGGGTGGAGGCAGCTCACCCAGGTCGCTCTTGCGGGCAATAACGGTGTCGCAGTGGGGACAGTGGAACTTGGCCACGTTCTCAGTGTGCTTCTGCAGAATGTGCATCTTCATGGTGCCGCTCTGTGTAAAACGAGCGTGGCAGATGTAGCACTCGTACGGCTTCTCCCCTGGGAGGTGGGGAAACAGTCAGGCTCAGGGACACGGATCTACCACCCCCCTACATGTAGTACCAATGCACCAATGTACATGGAGATGCCCTGACGTTCAGCCCCTCACCACCCTCTCTCCAGGAGCAGACCTGAGGCTGAACACCGAGCGTTGGCCCACTTCCTGCCGCTCACCCGAGTGCGTCCTCATGTGCCGTTTCAGCTTGTAGGTGTCCCTGCTGGCATAGCTGCACAGGCTGCACTGGAACGGTCGCTCACCCGTATGCGAGCGGATGTGTCGCTTCAGTTTGCTCACCTGCGTGACATGCGGGTGGGGTTTGTGGTTAGCCCGAGCGGTGAGTAACGGATAGTTAACCCGGTTAGAGGATGCAAGCAGGCAAGAGAAAGGCTGCTCAGTAGTCAGAAAGGGGGCCAGGGGCCCCGAAAAACACCAGCCAAAGAAACGGAAGTCTGTTGGTGGCTTGTTTTCTATCGTTTAAATACCGCCGCAATTACAAACTCCCACGGCGTACGCGGAGTCATTCAGCTTCGATACGTTAGTGGAAAGTCAAGAGCAATTCAATTAACTAACTGAAGCACTAATTCAAGCCAGCGGGACCAGACTGAGAGAAAGCTTTATCAGAGAGGGCAGACTGCCTAAGCACAGTCACTTTGGAAACAAACCACCAAAGTCATGAGACCAGCCCAGCAGAGCCAGAAGAGACCTGGCTCAATGGAACCATACCCCCCCTGTTAACCACAGCGGAGTCTACCTCCACGCTTGAATAGTCGCACATGGAGCACTTGAAGGGTTTCTCGTGGGTATGTTTGTAGCGACGATGTCGGACCAGCTCCCCACTGGTGACGAAGGCCATGTCACAGTCAGTGCACTTGTGGGGCCGTGTACCTGTGGTAAGACAGCAGAAGCCAAGGACAGTTGGTGGCTGCGGTTTTAGGTCAACGGGCGACGTGGGCAGAGCAGGCACCTGTGTGGGTGTTCAGGTGGTTCCTGAGCAAGGTGACCGTCCTGAAAGCTCTGCCACACAGGTGACACTTGTGGGGTCTCTCGTCAGTGTGACTCTTCATGTGCCGGTCCAGGTTGGAGCGCCGTGGACACGTGTAGCTACAGAGCTCACACTGGAAGGTCTTCTTTACACCTGAAGGTTTCCATGATGACACGGGTCAAAGACTAGAGACAACACCAGAAGCAGGCAGAAACAACAAGCTTTGTGTGACTAAAAGCAAGGCAACCTCAAAGCAGGCCTGAAGTAGAAGGTCCCCACCATTCAGGGGGACCACCCCGCAGGACTGAAGGATGCCAGCCATCACTTTACATATTTTCAACGTTCATTTAAAGAGCGTCAGTGTGATCAAGCCACCTGTGACTAGCCGGGTCTGCAGAACAATCTCACCTTTCTTCTTGATCTTGGTGGGCTTGGGGGGCTTCATGTTGCCCACCACCTTCTCAGCATTGACTTCCGACAGCAGCCCCTCCTGCTGCTCCTCCTCAAAGTCGTACACGGACACGTCCACTTCGTGGCCCTCCTGTGTGTTGTAGCGCAGTTTACTTTTCTTGCTTCTCTTCTGCTTCCTGGCAGGGGGCTGGTAGTCAGGGTCTTTGGCCCAGGAGGGGTCCTCCCTTTGCATCTCCACAAGCTCCGGCTCTTCCGGAGGGGGAAGCTCATCCTGCTCCACTGTCTCCACCTCCCCGTTCGCTCCCACCTTGACCACCTGTTTAGGGTTCACAGGGTCACTAAGAGGAACCGCGTCATTAACCAGGCCACACTGTCTGAGGCCTCCAATGGCCAGCTCTGTTTGAAGCGGGAGTTTCTGTAGGGCACTGAAAGGCAGCAATTCAATGACTCGCCAACATGACTACTCACCAGCATAACGGAACATCAAACAGGAGTGGCAATTACTGACAACACTGGCTGTGCTAACAACAGTGTGATGAGGGAAAAGGAACATGAAGACGGAGGAGAGGAAACTCAACTCCACTGACTGACTGAGGGGTGAAGGTCACAGCCTCACCTGGAATCCTTCAGGCAGTGGCAACGTGTGGCATATGACAGGCTCTCCATCTTTGGCCATGGCATCAGTGGTGTCAACATAGGTGCCCTGCAGCTCATCCACCACAGAAGCAGCATTTGGCACAGGCATCTGTACCAGCTGCAGTGCACCCAGGCCCATGCCTGCCGGCTCCTCCATGTTCACCACCTGCAGGGTGATGATCTGCGTATCGTCCACCGCCGCCGGCACAGCCACGCCCACCTCCATGCCTTCTGGAGGCTTCAGCAGTGCTTGGTCCACCAGTGAATCCACCACCATCATCTCCATGGCAGGACTCACACCCACCACGCCTGGAATCAGGTGCTGCCGCTGTTCTGAGCCGACCGAGCCCACCTGTTGAGCCATGTCCTGCAGAAGCTCCACCCCCAGACCCTCAGCCTCAGTCACACCCTCATCTCCTCCTTCCCGACGCCGCTGGTACGTCTTGCAGTCCTTGGCTTTAAAGGCATCTTCACAGCTGTCTACCATGCCACCTGCTGGGTCTCCTTCCATGGAAACGACCTGGTGGAGGAGGGAAGGCCGTGAGTAATCCTGGATGGGGCACCCAGCAAGTGTCACTAAACCTCCAGCTCAGCACCGACGCAAGCTAGAACTGCAGCCAGATCAGACACCCGCACTCTGTGGGTTTTAAAGGAAAACGCCACCATCTGAGAGAGCAAGTTTGACTGAATCAAAGCGTCACCAGGTAGTGAAAGCAGGGCTTGCCGGCTCCGTTATTGGTGAGCGCTGGTTTAAAAAAACAGAGGTAGGAAGCTGGTCTGAGCACCACAGCGTTGAAGCCGCTTCCTGTACTGCACATAGTTTCTAGAAGAATATTACCAGGGGCTGCAGTTTTGGGCCGCCTAGTGTCCAGCTAGCCAGCTGCTGTTCCACTCAGCCCTGCAATGCTCCAGGAGGGCCCCGATGATTCCCGGGACGTTAATGTGCCCTCTGATCTGAGAACAGATGCTCTGGGGCTGGCCAACGAGCTCTTAGGCTGCAAACAAGCACTCCAGAGCGGGACTGTTTTACTAGGAGGAGGAGGGGAAATGGCCAGGTGTGCCAGCCTCTGGTGGCTGGCAGAAAACCGCACAGTTCAGCCTGTGAGGACATTTTCCTGTTGCTCACCACAGGCCTTGCTGTTCCAAAGCGTAAGCTGGCCGAGGAACAGTGCAGCTATCCGGGCCCAGGGCGCCCTGAGGTGCCTTCAGGCGAACTTCACACCACGAAGGTGACGTTTACACACTGAAAAGCAGTACACTTCCCCATTTTATCATGCTCAAATTTATTTGGACAAGAAAAAAAAAAAAAAAAAAAAAAAAAAAAACACAGTCTGAACAGGACAGTTTACAGAATGGGAGGGGCTGTGCCGAACCGAACCGGACCGAACCGAACCAGGTGGCCCCGAACTTTACCGACCCACTCCGGCTCTTCTCCGGAAACGAGCCGAGGAAGCACCGAGGAAAAAGGCCCGCAGCTACGGAGACCAAGGCGGAGCCCCACAGGCGCCCAGCCCGGCGAAGTCGTCGCGTCTCGGCCGCTGGTCCGACAATCGGCGCCTGGAAACAAAGACGGCAGAAAATGGAGGCCTGGCCCGGCCCAGGCGCCGCCGGCCCCGCGGGGCCCCCGCTAAGCCGCTTACGGCACCAGCCGCCCCGGACGCGCCCCTTAGCCGCACATTTCGTCGAACTTCTGCGTTATAAGCATTTTTGCTAAATTTTCCACAACGATAGAGGGAGACAAACACCCCCCGCGAGCCGCCGCGAGCCCCATCGTGACACCTAGAGGCCGAACAAAGCTCCTGCAAACCCCCCCGCCCGCGGAGGAGCGGCGCGGCGCTGCTCCGCTATACCTGTCCGTGTCCGCTTATCCGCCGCCCCAAAATCCAGCGAAGGTCCGGCCTCTCGACACAGCTGCGTCTCGGCGACGGTACGGCGACGCGCCCTTCGCTGGTACCGCTTTTAATCCTCTCTCACTTTCGCGGAGTCGGGCTCCACACAAAATGGCGGCCTCGGGCCGCTCGGTGCGCATGCGCGGACAGACGCGCAGCAGAATGGGGAGGGGCTGGCGCGAGGGGCTGCGGCTTTACGCGCCCTTTTTGAATTCGGTGAGCGACGGCCTTTGGCGGCCGTTGGTAGCGTGGCCGCCGCGCTGGCCCTTAGTAAACCAAATATCAAAGTTGACACTTATACATCTATAGGTAATTGGCTTTCATTTAGTTCCCATGGGATATTACTCGTTCAAGACAGTCACACCGTAGTAGATGGCAACGTCTAGCTCATGTATACGAGAATGTCCCATGAACGTAATCTAACAAATGTTAAGATCCTGTGCAAGCAAAGAAAACCAGGTGATTTAAAATCATTTTATTTATATTTTGTCAGGCAATATTTTTGGCAACTATATACAATTCATAAAAAAAAAAAAACACAATTTCATACTGCAATATTTAAAGGGACAAATCAATTTTTCTGCAATTCTCAGTTCTTAGTCTTTATCAATACTTTCATTTCAACCAAATATTCTCCACTGTAACTTAGGCACTTATCAGTTCCGTTGCCCTTGCTTTCAATGTCCTAACAAAGAGTGCAGTTTATTTCCATAACCTGTCCAACCTGGGAAACGAACAGCACACCACAAGCAAGGCTATGGTTGGTCCACTGATTTCCAAGGCAACAATCCCCCATTTTCCCCAATGACTAGGACAGGCATCACTGCTTTCAGTCTTTCAGGAAAACAAAAGGACCACTCAAAACAGCAGAAACAAAATCAAATTAAAACTGGTTTAAGCCTGAGTTGGTGCAAAGCCTTATATGGGTATCTATCACTTCTGATGATGCATTTAAAAACATTGCTATTCAATTATGACACACAAAAATGTATATCAATTTAAAGAAAAACCATCCACATTTTTAAAAAGCAAAACACAAACAGCACAGAGTTATGGCACTGTTAAATTTCTCAATGAAACAGACCTCCCTCTAGGCCCAGTCAAAATGGTGTCCGGAATCACAAAGGCATTTTTCTGAGGCCCTAGTGGCACTTGCTCAGCTCTTCTCATCTCCAACACATGACTTAATCACTTTGGCCTCTAGATGGCCAACAAACTAAGCCACAGCTCACAGTGCACAGAGCCAGGCCATGTGACCACGTCCAGTATGGTCCACTCTCCTTTTTCAGCCTCCTCTGTTGAGCTGCATGGCTGTTCCCAGTCCCACACAAGGCAGGAGAAGCTGTGCTGCCTTTACACGTAGCTCTTCAGGAAGACTCGACTCACACTTACTTTCATTTGTCCATGTTTACACCTTCAGTGTTTCAAACAATTTAAGGACATTCCCCCACAAACTGTGTGGGGCAGTATTTCTGATGTCACTGTGACATGTCTCTTTTTTAGGCATGTGTGTTTATCTGTATTTATCAGTTTTATGAGCATGTCAGTGTGTATTTTTTTTTTTTATCTCTGCTCATTGGTATGTTTTTGGAGTGTGTGTCTTAGTCGTTGTGAGCGTCTGTATTTGTGTAGCTATGTGTCTTGTCGTAAAGAAGGTGGCAGGTCAGCGTATTCTGACAGAGGGAGCTGGTCTCCACGGTGCTGCCAGGCAACATTAAGGCGGCGTTTCTATGACGCTAGAAGGCAGTACTGCTTATGTTCCCAGTGGCGACGAGGCCTGGTCCAGCATCTTGTGCCTCCTTGTGCTGGCACGTCTCCTCACCTGGACAAACATAGCCATTTGGGTTCATTCAGGATATGAGCAGACCTGAACTAACACAAAACGTTCAAAATTGGTGGTCAGGTGAAGCAGTCCCACCTTTTGGTTCCTAAACCACTGCCTATCCTTCTGCTTGATATAAGGCAGCCTCCACACATCCGCAACTACCACACGCACGCACACTCACCCTGCTCAGCCAGCTCAGAGATGTATTTGTCCAGGGATGTCACGCCTTGCTTCTCCAAGTAGCTGCAGAACTGGAACACAGTTAGGATCTGTTGGCTTTCTTCACCTTCACCTTCGGCTGGATGCTGTCCGAGGATCTGCTGTGCCAGCTTGGCAAACACTGCAGATGGAACGGAGAGGGTGTGGGATGGCTGGTCATCTAGGGGGACACTGCAGAATGAGTATCATAAATGTTCCTGCAACAAATGAAACGGCCAACTCCACCTGTCCAGTGATTAGTAGGCTATGACATGGAGAGATCATGTGACTACAGAGTGATCGAATGGCCCACCCCACCAGGGCACAGCACAAGAGCAGATCGCACCTTTGCTGGTCGTGCCAGGGGAGCCGTCGGGTAGCCGGTCATTGTGGATCTCTACCAGTGCACCAAGGAAGCTCTTAGCTGAAGCTCTGTATACATTGGAGTGGTCTGTACATTGTTTCCATAGTGATACTGCACCCTGGCACCACTCCAAATGGGGTACCAGTCCTCCAAAACCTGGGGGGGGGGCATTAATTATTAGATGGGCAGTGTAGTGGCTTTCAGCTTGGCGCATTAACATGGGGAACTACGGCTAAGAAACTGAGTAATAGCATTAAACTATGGGTAGTGAAAATGAAAGGTAGCATAGTAGGGCTACCAGCTGCATAGCTGAAGAACTATGGCAGAACTCACCCTGGGTGGGTGTGGCCACCTGCATGGCACCATCCTCACAGGTGCGACAGAGGAGTTCCAGGGCTCGCGACTCCCTGGAGAGGCACTCCAAGCTGAACGTCACCAAGGAGCTACCCAGCTCACAGGCAGCCAGCCTCTGCAAGGAGAGTCTGACAGCTTCACGCAAGACCACTGGGTGGTGCTATCAACCACCAGCCTTCCTCATATAGCAGCAGGGTTTAGCAACTTTTAAGTTCTTCTGTAGGTAAAAATGGCTCACTCTCCATCTTTAAGTCTAGTCTTAAAATGCACTTTTTTTAGTCTAGCTTACAGAGACCTTAGGTAGCTACTCACTCCCCAACTATAGGCTACAGCCTGAGGTGTAGAGCTGGGTGGGGATCAGTGTCATTGACTTTGGATGAACTATTCTGTCAATGCTGTCACTCCTGCTTTGCATGTACTGTGTGTTGTTGGAGTGCTGGCATTCAAGGATTCCTCGTGCCTGTGTCCCCATTGGTCTCTCCCTCATAGTTATGCTGCCATATATAGTCATGCCAGGGCCCTTGCTACTTTGTTTACTATCTTATTTCCCATTATTCTGCCACCTTAAATTGCTGCTCTGCTCACACACATTCTCTCTCCTCCGTGCCCCCCCCCCTATGGTGTGCTTCCCTCGGAGGTTCAAATTCCAGAGATCCTCATATCGTCTGCTGGTCTACCACGCCCTCCCTCCACTTCAGCTGTCCTGTCTGACCAGCTTACTGCCTTCTGAGCTACCGAGCCTGCTCTGATCACTAGACTGCAACCTCCAAGACCGTGTTGTCCTCCTGACTGTTACAGGATTTGCTCTTATTTGTATCATTGTTCTAATTTGTATTCATTAATTTGTCCTGCCCGGTGCTGGCCTGAGGAGGATGGGCTTCCCCTTTGAGTCTGGTTCCTCCCAAGGTTTCTTCCTTCTGAGGGAGTTTTTCCTTGCCACTGTCGCCTTTGGCTTACTCTCTGAGGACTCTGGGCCCAGGACTACGTAAAGCGCTTTGAGACAGTGCTTCTTGTTAAAGGTGCTATATAAAAATTGAATTAAAAATCAGCAGTTGACTGAAAAATGTTCCAGTCCTGCTGTACACTCTTCACACACAAAAAACAGGTCTTTTTTCTTTATAGCAATGAGCAAACTCTAGAGTGTGACTATCCAGTCCAGCAGAAAGTACATCGCAGTGGCCAGGTCTCCCTCTCGGATGTTCAACAATGCACTTACATGGAGCTGGGAGCTGCAGTTCTTCAGCTGAACCACTAGGGCACAGTCAAGAGCCTGACAGCCTGTGGTAAGGGGTTCAGTACAGGTTCCCCCACTCTGCTCCTCACAGCCTTCCGTCACTACAGGCCTGCAGGGGGAGTCAGGAGCCTCACTGCACAGATTGACAAAACAGGCCAGTTCAGGCTTTAACATTCAGTTGACTTTGTGACATATCAAATGATTCACAAATGACATTAATAAAGAGCCATGTTGTGTTCCAGTAGTGCTCTCCCTGACCACTAGGTGGGAGTAGAGCACCAGCACTAAATCAGAGAAACTGGAGCAGCAGGTGAGGTTTTGTCGGGGGGGGGGGCACCTGGCTGCAGCAATCAGTCGTTCCCCCTCTTCCTCAGCCCCTTCATCATCTTTTTCTTCCTCATCATCCTCATCGTCTAGGAAGTCAAAGCTCCCAAGGGCAGCTTCAACCGTCAGGGTTAAGGTGCAGGAGCGGCTCTGCAGAGGTGGGACACACACACACACAGCCTGAAGGCACTTGTAGGTCCATCAAACAGTCCTCTGTACGCTCAAGGATGCTTATTTAATGATGGGCTTGCTTGGCTTTCCAGCTACCAGCCAAGAACATTTCGCCCTGATTGGTGGAAACCAGCATCGTGACAGATGGCTGCCAGTCTTTGTGACAGTTTTCATAGGTCACTTGAAAGATGCGAACGAAGCAATTTACAACGAGGAACTGAAAAAGCTGCTCTCTCTGGTCACACAGTGCAGACCAGCAGAGAAATAACTCATGCTGGAGATTCATGCAGCGCTCCTCCCTGGATGTACAGGAAATGGCGTGAGTGTGCAGAACTCTGGGCGGACCGACAGTGGAATTCTAACATAAAGGTTCTCGATGTACGTAGAGCAGCTCTCCATGTTGAGTGTCTTTCTTTGGAGACGTTCCAACCTGCTGGAAACTTAAAGCGTGACAAGGGGAAGTTAACCACTTCTAACGCACTTCTCCATGCACTGCACAGTCTGCATTATGCTTGGTGCACGTCAGGCATCATCTCACTGGAAACATGTGGAGGGAGGAAGGTGAAATGCACAGCACCTCTACAAGAACCTCACATTACTGCAAAAACCATGTCTAGGACGACCAATGAGAGACCACGCCGCAGTCACATGACACCTGGCATTAAACACATTCACAGAAAGTCCAGAAAATACTCATCGCATTTCATCATTTGTTAGTAAAGCTAACAAACTGGATTAATTGTTAAAAACCAAGCGATCCACGTCGTCTTGACCGCTGGACCCCTCCTGCTGTAAGGGGACCTCACACACACACACACACACACACACACACACACACACACACACACACACACACACAAATGTCAGATAGTGCCTGGACTGGAGCCTCAGAACAGGGTGGAGTCACAATGGGTGTGGTCACAGTGGGTGGAGTCCCACGCACGTGGAGCGATGCTACTCACAGTCAGAGTCTCCTCCAGGTGGCGTAGCTCCCGTTCTAGAACCTGTAACTCAGGAAACTGTCCCAAGCAGCTGTCCAGGGCAATGCTGACCATTTTCAGCGCCTCCTCTACTGTACTGTCCACAGGCATGGGGGCTCCCTGTGCCCCTCCCTCCCGGGTGTGCGTCTGTGACATGTGCTCAGGTCGTTGGGCAGGTGACACTGTTCTTAAGACCTCAGGGTCCTTCTCTTCTTCAAGCCCAAAGGCACCACAGCAAAGATCCTTCCTGACCTGAACTGACTTCTCCTCCCACAAGCCAAGCTCCAAATTATTTAGGCCAGGCTCTGTCTCCTCCAGGACAGGACCCACCTTTACGGAACCAAAGCCCACTTCCTGTGGAAGGGGGGCCCTTTCTGCTCCAGACGCATCCAGTCCTTCAGCAGCTGTTGTCTCATTTTGGTTCCTGAACTCCGGGGCATTTTCAGACCCCAGTGGAGCACCGACCTCCACGGCCATCTCCATCTCTGGGGAGCTCCCAGAATCTACAGCAGATGGTGGCTGTAGGACAGCTACCTCAGGGGTATCTGGTGAGCCTGAAGATGACCCTGCAACCTCTGGTACAGAATCACTACCACTGGCAGCTGCTACCTCAGCCAGCACCTCATCCACACTGCTCTCACTGATGTGGCTCAGGGACCGACAGCAGCGAGCGTGTCCGTTAGCCACTGCTGCCAGCTTCCCAGAATCCTCCTCTTCCCTCATCATACCACTGTCAGATTCCTCCTCTTCCCCCTCTTCATCCTCCTCTTCAGGATCAACAGCAGGCTCACGTGGGGTGAAGGAGATTTGGATGGCGGGCAGTGCAGCCCGTAGCTCTGGCTGGACCAGGTTCTTGTGGGCATGGCGCGCTCCGAGGGAGGGCTGCGGGCTGGACGAGTCATCGGAAGACTCGGAGGAGTTGGACCAGGCTGTACCGTTTTCCATTTCCTCCTGTCTCCGCAGCATGTTCTACAAAACGGAGGAGAAGAGAGATGACGAGGGAGATGAATGTGGAGCAGGACATTAGTATTGGATGGAGGTACAGAAAGAGCTGGGCTTTATAACGTCACAGACAATTGGATGACGGTCGAGTCAAAAGCAGGATTGAATGCAGTGAGGTGGTAAGGTGGATGTGCTCAGCAGACCACCTCCTTTAACTTCTCAACAACCTGCTTTCTGCTTTACTAGCTGTTGTCGTCCGTCTTTGACCACAAGGGAGAAGAGTGAGAAATATCAGCTTTCAGCTGGGCTGGCTGCGTACTCACATAGAAGACCTGCTCACGCAGTGAGGGCGTGTCTGGGGGGCTCTGGTTGTAGCTGACAAGCCTCTTGGAGACGGTGGGTGCTTTGTTAACCGTGCCGCTCGATAAGCTCTGCTCGTCCTTGTCAAAGGGGCTGAGAGACAGAGAGGTCCTACTAGAACTCAAAAACAACACAGACTGTTGCGTAATGTCACACAGATGGATCTTTAGAAAAGGAGGATTGGAACAAGCCAAGATTAGAAGGAGCTTTCATAATTTCTACTGTAATCTTTAAGGCTAGAGTAGTCACCCTGAAGACAATGCCGTTCGGAAACCAGGAGCACTGATGTACAGAGCTTGCCTAGTCTGCAGCTCACAGTACAGCAAAGGGAAAGCCTGTACCCTGCAAACACAACCATCAGACCTGAGCCGGCCATGCTAGTATTAGCTAAAGCAGCACCATCGCACCAGGGCCCTGGCAGTAGAGAAACACAGCCTAGAGAAAGATACACACCCACACACAGCAGAATGTTTTAGCAAATTTAACTTAAAAAATCAAATGGAAGGACTTGTGAAGGCCAGAGAGAGAGAACCCACTTCCAGGTGACCTCCAGACTCAGCTTGACGGTCCCCAGGTCGTTGATGTCGACGGCCACCATCTGGGGCTGCGGTGTGAAAAGGTCCTTCGTCTCACACGACACGCTCCCCACCACTACGTGATTGGCTAGGCTCTTCAGCTCTGTCACCTTGGCAACACCAGCAGACAACTGTGTCAGAAAAGGCCTCATCCCTCCACGTACGCTCTGTAGGCCTGTTCTCAACCACCAAGACTGCTTGGACACTTCCCACGGACAGTGGTGGCAGCTTCCTTCCTGTCACGTTAAAACAGGATGGGAGGGACCTCCCACTCTCACCTTGATGGAGAGGAACTCCGTGATGAGTGGCATGAACACCATCTCTTCGCTGTCCCACACCTGCCGGCCGTTAACCTCAATCCGGCCTCGCAGTTTCCAGCGCTGGCGTCCATACTTCATGAAGATCTGGTCAAAGGGACCAGGTCAGAGTTTGGGGAGATGCAGACACTGGTCCTTTATGCGGTAGGACTCTGGCGAACTAGTGGGTCTGACTGACACGCTCTGAGGTCTCGGCATTAGCCTGTTAGCGCTTCTCGACTTCTAGTTACTCTCCAGAGCACAGACCGGACGAAAGCTGAGATGTCAGGAAAAACGGCCGTGGTGGAAACAGACTGAAGGGTGAGGCACGCACCTCGTACTGATCTCCGGCACACAGCCGGGCGAAGCCAGCGAGACCTGCAAACGAGAGAGAAAGAACACGCCGAGACTGCGTTACACAGCCACACACACAGGGCGGATGCGAGAGAGTGTGTGTGTGTGCGTGAGCCCACCCTTCATTTTGATGCGAAACTCTCCCAGCTGGCTCTCCATGTCACTCTCCAGGACACACATGCTCTGTTTGTGGGGACACAGATGAGGAACGTGACACTTCCAACAGCAACCCGTCACCCAGACGCCCAGGGCCCCACCATTACCTCCGTGTACTCCCGATAGCCCTTATTGGCCTCCGTCAGGCTCTCCCTAGCCTCACGGCTGCCAGGCGAGGCAGTGTAGGCCTTCACCATCCTGCTGGCCCCATCTCGCAGACGCCGCTGCATGCAGTAGGCCTCGTACAGCTCTTCCACCTGCGCAGGGGAAAACGGGCTTGACCCCCGCGTGCCATAAGCGGCCCCCCACCCCAGCGGTCGAGGAGCACGCTTAAGTGCAAGCAGCCAAGCGGATCCAGACAGTAACACCCCCAGGCCATATTGAAAGAAAGCAGGCGCCAGGTACGGCCCCATCACCTGACACAGAAAACGTAAGAAGGTACGGGAGACGAGGGGACGCTGACCTTACTGAGGTGGAACTCCAGCCGCCTCATGAACCTCTCAATGACCTTCACTTGCTGGTGGGAAGCAGACACACACATCATCACCAGTATAAAGGCTGCTGTGCTTCAGATCACAAACCAACAGCCAGCCACCTGAGGTCTCAGTGAGAGGATCGCATCACAGCAGGCAGGACGGCAGAACTCACCTTGTCCAGCTCGTAGAGGAAGCCCTGAAAAAGAACCGCGGTGACACGTTAAACCCAGCAATGCAACCAGAGAAGCAGACAAGGCCTTCGAGACTCGCATCTGGCTCTCCCAGTCTCACCAGTCGGGAATTTCTCTTGGACTCCCTCATCTGTTCACCCAGGCTGTCCAGTTCCAGTTGATGAACCTGCAGATAGGCCCTGTGGGGAGACACAACATGGATGTCAGGCACCGCCGCCCATGCTGGGCCCCTACCTGCACCCTGGCACCCGGCAGCTGGCCACTCACCGCAGGCCCCTCTTCAGAGCCTCGTAGACCTCGTCCAGCCTCTCGGGCTGGGGCACCTTGGGGGGCGGGGACTTTGCGGAGAGCGTGAACATTTTGCTTCTACGAGGGGCCGCCTTCTTCACACCGGGTGGGGTCTGAAACACGCACAGGCTCCTGTGGGGGTTTCCCCCTCAGCGTTAGCTCAATGTTTACACACCTCAGGGGCCCCAAGGTAGGCTCTCAGTGGACTCTGATTAATACCATCTCCAGGTTTATGAGTCACATCCCAGCAGGAAACGCTATCTGAATCTCACTTAAGGAGCCTTCCCCATCGACACCCTTCATGTTGTCATGGCGACACTGATAATGAAGGATTCTTTCAAGTGGCTACAAAATAAAAACGAATAAAAGCGACCCAAGACGGCTCACCTGTAGGGCTGGGGCGTGGCCTGGACTCCTGCAAATGACTGGCTCCTAATGACACACCTGGCGAGGACTGGCTGGGCTGTTCGCACGGACTGGGACATGGCGGATGCTGGGGAGGGGCTCCCTGTACGGGAGAGAGACACGGGTTCAAGGTTACACTTCAGGAAGCTGGGGATCCACAGGGACTGGCGCACTCACAGAAGAGCGAGTCGAACGGGCCGTCAGTCACTTGCAGTGACACCTGGCTGTCATATACACCAGGTTAATGACCGACATGCAGACAGAGTACAAACCGGCAGCCGTCCATTCTTTACCCAACCATTTCACAGGTCATCAGGAGAATGCAGGACAGATTAAGACAGGTGGCTTTGGAGCAAAAAGCGACCAAAACACACCCAAGGGTAGAGGGGACGGGCTTGATGTGAAAAGAACCACGAGAGAGCCAGCTGTGAAAACTGAAACAAGCAGAATGTAAACAGAGCGACCCTCGAGACTGAGGGAGTTCCTGGGAGTACGGTGGATGTTTCGTTTATGCACAAACAGGGCTATTCACAGGGGCCGCACCGATTTCAGCCATGCTGGCAACCCCTCACCCAGGAAACAGAGCAAATCTTTAGAGGTGGCTGAAGTTCAGCTCGACCACCATCTTCCGTGACTCAGTCACGGGAGCAACAAGATTTAGCTTCAATTAGAGAATTCTGGGAAAGCCTTGTGGTCCCCCGCCAGCTATCAGAAACCCCCTCCTTCCTCCAGTCCTCCACTGGGACTTGGCGTGCTCTGGCCGTGAAGCTTCACACCTCTACACCCTGCCTACTTGTACCTGCTTGTCCCATTCCTTCTGGCAGCTGTCATAAGGCAGGTGGTGTGTCTGGGGTTTCTCCTCACTGTCAGTCAAAGGTGGGCCACTCCCACCGTGAGGTCATTCAAAGGCTGAGATTACACTACGCTACACGATTTCCCCTCTGATTTTAGCTCTGATGTCTCTGTCGTCCTGACGCGTCATAGTATTTCAAACATGTCTGAATCAGGAGCAAATTTGTTAGTCATGTGGAGTGACTCCCGGGCGTGTAGTGTGTGGTCCCCTGCACACCAAAATCTGCACAGACCAGTCGTTAAGTGTAAACCACACAGTCTTCTCAGAATCTTATAAGAGCTGAAAAGTCATGTAGAGGAGAGGCACCCAGACATGGAGAAGGTGCAGACATGGACGTTGTCACACTTTCCAAGACGGAGGAGTGTCTGGTACATCTGACACCGACATTCTCGTTCAGCGAGGACCCGGAGAGGCTTATAGGCAGAGCGAGGAGAGCGAATTCCCGGTGTCACAGCAGAACGTGTGCAGCCGTGTTTCTATACTTCATCGTGCAAGGCGAACGCAAATATGAAAAACCACCACCAAAAGTTTCAGCAGCACAAGAGAAACCAGAAGTCCGCAGTGTTTATATTTGGAAGCTCAGCTGAAAGAAGGGTGTTTGAAGCAGCTTTTTTGTGGAGGAACGACGCTGTAGTTAGGAGTGCTCCCGTAAGCTACTGAACAGAGCCTTGCTCACTCGACAGGACCAGGCAACGCTGTGTTGTCACATTCCTGCCAGGGTGGTGAAGTCACAATCCCCTCGCCATCTTCTCCACTGTCCCGCGATGACAGCATCACCATGGACCTCACACTCTCCTACCGTCACACAGACCTCCTCTCAGGAGCCAGTAAGGAAGAGAGGAGCAGCAGCACAGAGAAGCTTCTGGTTTACGGCCCTCACGTGGCGAGGGAGCCACACAGGATTAAAATCCATCAAGGTCTGAGACATCACATCACTGGTGGTGACAGGGGGCCACTGGAACCTGTCGCTTTGTGACAATGCTCTTTGTTAAAGGTGCTATATAAATTGAATCAGATGAGTTTCCCCACACTCACCCTCACTTCCGCACGTCAGTGCTGATCAGATATCACTCCACAGGACCAGGGGTGTCCAGTTTTAATGTGAACCGGTCTCAGTAGCCCGGACCCTTCACACTAGAGGGTCCCACTGGGAGCCCCTGCAGGGACAGAGCTGGCTGCCAGATCCCACAGCATCCCTGCCCATCCCCACAGTCACTAGTCAGGCGACAGACAGGCAGGACCCTCATACCTGCTCTGAGGGCTTATGGACTGAGGTGTCCTGTGCCTCTAATTCTCATCAGGCTCAGTCTTGCTGGCAGGACCACTGCAGTCCCCAAAAAAGTATCCTGTCTGGAACCAGTGAACAGCCGGAGGAGCCAGAGTCTGGGATCGACCGGGGAAGATTGATTAGGGGAGAGTGAGTGAGTAAGTGAGTGTTCTCCAGCCAAACTATTCCACATAAAATTCCTAATCCGTCTGGTGGGAATTAAGGGACTCCCCCCACCCCAGCGGGGGTGGTATGGTCACTTAACTATTGTGACAAGTGGCTGCAATGGTGTATAGTGAAAAGACAGCACGCAGAGAAACCCAGGCAGTATGAT
This sequence comes from Gymnarchus niloticus, assembly GCA_009936485.2. Classification (NCBI taxonomy): domain Eukaryota; kingdom Metazoa; phylum Chordata; class Actinopteri; order Osteoglossiformes; family Gymnarchidae; genus Gymnarchus; species Gymnarchus niloticus. Next base: position 2,862,835 of record JAACJT020000007.1, read on the forward strand.
GCTATGATGTCATCTGTCTCACTCCAATGTGGCATAAACAAGAATTAGCGGCCGAGCTAGCAGCACTGCGTCTTACCGTTGCAGTTGGAGCATGCTCGTTCCCGATGACTAGCCAATAGAGGCCAGCCAATCACATGACACGTGACGTGTATCACGCCCCATCCCAGCAGAGACTGCCTGGAAAATACTTAGCAGAATTCCCCAAGTCGCGACGGAAGATTTGGAACCTTAAGGACATGAGGCACACCACTTAACTAAAACGTTACCAAAACATTTACTAAAATCCCACTAGAAGGAGCCGGGGCCTTAGACATTACAGGCTGTAATTTTTGTGAAATTTTGCATGAAACGGAAAACGCTCCGGTAAGTAAGAGCACCGGCTCTGAAAGAAGCAGCCCCTGACTGAACACTGACACGCACGGACGGTCCACCTGCAGCTCGGCTCGCCCAGCACCGCCTGCACAGCCCATCAAGCGGCATACGTGCCGCCAACATCTCCACGCCATGATGCAAATGTTTCCCTAGGCCAACGCCTCGTCCTAAAGGCCAGTTTGAGTGGTGAGGAGAGCTCTTGGTCCAGGAGCCTGCCTGAGCAGAGCACAGCAGGGCAGGGCACGGCACAGCAGGGCAGAGCACAGCAGAGCAGAGCACAGCGATCGAAACCATTAACCGGATTAACGCTCTCTGCTAACGGCCTGCACAATGGCATGATTGTGGGCCAGACCGACAGGATGTTCTTGACTACACCTCATCGGCACAGTGAGATGTGGAGGCTTTGAGAAAGCAGAACTGTGAAGGCAGAGTCCATCACATGCTGGATTAACCCTTTAGGGATTAAGCTTGGGCAAATTCTCTGCTGAAGTCTTAACTCCAGCCAAGATTAGTGGTAAAAATCTCTAATCTTTACACATTTTCACGGTCACTAAAATGGCAGAGTCCTGAGTTAAAGAAGAGCAGAAACAGCCAGAGAACAGCGTGCAGCACCGCCGGCCCTCAGAGAATCAGAACCGCATGAAGTGCCAGCAAAGCTGGGCTGAAACCACAGAAGCAGCGAGACGAGGAGGTCCAGTTCCGTTATGGAGCCTCAGTGAAGCCCGGCGAGTGTCAGCCCGCCACGGCCCTTTGAAGGGCGGCGGCATGCACGCGGCCGAACCGAACCGAGCCGAGTCGAGCCGAGGGGCCGCGCGGCGCTGCGCGCCGCCGCTTCCACGCGTCGCCGCCCGCGTGACGGACGAGTCTTCAGAATAGGCGATAAGGGCCGACGGTACCTACATGGCTGAAAAGCGAACCAAGATGGTGGTTCGGAGATGGAGTCCGCGTTCGTGTGCCTCTGCCCGGAGACCCCCGTCCGGAACCGCGCCGGACACACGGTAGTGGCGTCCTGGGAGGAAGAATGTCCGGTTCCGAGGGGCAGGGAAACACACGGAGGGGGAGAGAGAGAGAGGGAGAGAGAGATACACAGAGAGAGAGTGATACACACACGGAGATACAGAGAGAGTGATACACACACGGAGATACACAGAGAGAGAGAGAGAGAGAGAGAGATACACAGAGAGAGAGAGATACACACACGGAGATACACAGAGAGAGGGATACACAGATACACAGAGAGAGAGAGATACACACACGGAGATACACAGAGAGAGGGATACACAGAGAGACACACACGGAGATACACAGAGAGAGAGAGAGACACACACACACGGAGATACACAGAGAGGGATACAGAGAGAGATACACAGAGAGAGAGTGATACACACACGGAGATACACAGAGAGAGAGAGAGAGAGAGAGAGATACACAGAGAGAGAGAGATACACACACGGAGATACACAGAGAGAGGGATACACAGATACACAGAGAGAGAGAGATACACACACGGAGATACACAGAGAGAGGGATACACAGAGAGACACACACGGAGATACACAGAGAG
>JAACJT020000007.1:2864870-2878594 GCA_009936485.2 Gymnarchus niloticus
GAGAGAGAGAGATACACACACGGAGATACACAGAGAGAGGGATACACAGAGAGACACACACGGAGATACACAGAGAGGGATACAGAGAGAGATACACAGAGAGAGAGAGAGATACACACACGGAGATACACAGAGAGAGAGAGAGACACACACACGGAGATACACAGAGAGGGATACAGAGAGGGATACACAGAGAGAGAGAGATACACACACGGAGATACACAGAGAGAGGGATACACAGAGAGAGGGAGATACACACACGGAGATACACAGAGAGAGATACACACACACACAGATACACACAACGAGCTCCGTCTCCCCCGGCGACCCTCCAGACGGCGGAGTGCAGGATGAGGGCGGGCGGGCGGACCGACGCCGTCCCTCCTCCTCATCCTCCTCCTCCTCCTCCACGGAGCAGCACTGGCGGATATCCCCCGTTAAGCTACGGCTGAATGGATCCTAATATCTGGAGATTAGAGCCACCTAACAGTAAGCACGGGGTGTGAGGGGCATGCGGGACGCCCCGCATCACAGCAGCTTTATATCATCAATATTCTGTAAATGATAAGGAGCCTCCTTTGTAAACGTGCGTCTCATTTACGGGGATGGAGAAGGGAGTTAGAAGACAGGATTACAAACCACATCACTAAACAGCGCATCATTCAGCTGGGGAATCATCAGGCATTTTCAAAGAGGAATTTAAACAAAAATAACATCTAATGTCAAGAAAGAACAGAAATACAAATGATCTGCTAATTTATAGGCTCTTAAGTACACACATTGCTTACTTGGAGGGCAGTCGGTTTAATTTACCCTCTTACAAGTGATGCCAGTTACCTGAGGGGAGGTAAATGACAGGTAGAACCAGCATCTCAGCGTGTCACTATCAGTACTTACACATTTCCCCTTTTTACACCCAAGCCAGGTCTTTAAAAGTGCATTTCAGACGGCCGTAGCGTTTGCATCAAGACTTCAGCACGGTACCGACCAAGTGACCAGGTCTGGTCAAAACTGCAGTGCCCCCTTTAGGCTCACCTTATGCCCTTCACAGACTCACGTGCTGTGTTCAGGTCAAGTCAAGTCGCTTTTATTGTCATTTCAACTACATACAGTTAGTACAGTACACAGTGAAATGAAACGACGTTCCTCCAGGACCGCGGTGCTCCACAGAGCACAGAACTACACAAAACTACACATAACAACATAAAGTGAATGTGTGCGAACAGTGCAGGGCAAGACAGTGGTACAGACGGTGGGAGTGCAGCGTTGACCAGTACATAGGTGTGATATATACAGAAGTAGCAGGTAGTGATCATTTACTATTGATATTTACAATGCAAGGTCCAAGTTATAAGGCAGCCTAGGAAAAGCTTGCCGTCTCTCACCACAGCTCTGTTTAGTTCTGACCCCATTTAGGTTTAACCGTTCCCCCAGAAGTTCTCCAGGATACTCATACAGTTCTAGATGACTAAAACTGTCCAAAAGTGGAACTCGAACAAGACTAATTAGACCTTCTGAAGAGCTCTAGAGGCAGCGCATGGGGCTTGAAAACGGGATCATGTCTGGAAGAAGGGGACAAAGACAGGCAGCAAGAAGGATTTCACAACCAGTCAGAGCTCAACAAGCTCGGTCTTGCTCACAGAGCTGCCAGTTGGAGATGCATCGGTGCGATATGCCTGATCACCATAGCAATGTCACTTGGCGTAGACCTTGTTCAAGAGCAGTTCAAGGGCATGGGGTACCTGACAGGGAGATTTTGGTGGCCCACCTTGAGGTGAGTCTCACCTGACTTTGTTTAACCAGGGAGTCCATGAGCGACACTGCCCAGTGTCCTGTAACGTTTTGTTAACAAGCCTCAACCTTTCACTGTTGGACCCTCAGTCTGTCTCAGGTGACAACGGACAGAGTGAGGCTTGTGTCACATTCCACTGCCAGGCAGCAGCCAGCTGCGATATGCTGGCTTTATCCACTGTTTGCCAGCGAAAACTTCCAGCCTTGAGAGACTGAATCTCCCCAGCAGCACTTGGCTGACATGTGCCTTTGACCTACCTTTCTACTGCTATAAGGGAACCTGACTGAGGCCTTCACTTCCTGTCAGGCAGAGTCTGGATCATCACTTGCTGTTCTCAGATTAACTTCATAATGCTGGTCACTGTAACTCAGCTGACATAGAACACAGACATAGTAAGGACATGACCTGACCAACTTTCAGGAGAGCTGAGAATATCCCTACCAATTTTTACACGTGTAACAGGAGCAAAATGTTTACAGCTGTTCCATATCAACGTTCATCCTCCTCATAGAACCATGGAGATGGTGGTAAGATCTACCAGAGGCTGTGTGAGGTGCATCACTGGGGAGGAAGAGAAAAGCAGACTCTTTCATTGCTGCAGATCTGCTTGTCCAGTTTGTCCTCAGTTGTGGTCATGAGGGAAGGAGGTCTGCTTCCTGAGGGTCCACCCCCAAAACACACAACCATCTTTGTGATGCGTGATAATGGAATACATGATCTGTAGCCCTAACAGCCAGACCCACTCAGTCCATTAGTCAGTTCTGCTTACTGTAAGTTCATCCTCAGTGCTACAACACTCCTCTCCGTCTCACTTGTTGGGTAGTACATGAGTAATTGTGTACTCATGAGTTTGTATGACACGGTTCACTTTAGCCCTACTTTATATCACCATCAGAAAACCAAAATACGTGGATTCATCTTAGTTTAAACACTCTGCGGTTGTTCTCACTCAAAATCCTGACAAACATTAAAGGTTATGCCTTCCATATGGTCACATGGCATGACCTTGGGTTTGTAAAATGACTGACCAATGAGAAGGCTTGTAGCCACCCAGCGCTTCTTCGGGATGTTGTCTCTGTTATCCAAATGCAGTCAAGGACCTCCAGGTTGTCAGGTTCCATTGCGTCCTGCGGCTTCTGCATCTGCTGCACTCAGGCCTGACACCCATCCCCATCCACAGGTACATGCAGACACCGGCATCTCCCTGATGTACGGCTTGGTGTTAACCCTGACGATGGGGACTGCTGTTCCCTGATGAGGCTGATAGACACATTTCACATCTGCCAGTAGATCCGGCCAGACCTGCGAGAGATTCCAGCTCCCCAAAGTCTGCACCTTCGGCTGAAAGTCACACGCTTACGTACCGCCCCCATTCACGTCTCCATGACAGTGATGCTTGTGGTCGACCTCATCATGGGAAACGGCGGGGGGTGTGATAGGGACAGGCCTGAGGAAATGGGGGCCGGCCGACTCTTTTGCCGGTATGGCAGGAATCTGCTCCATGTGGCTGTGGTTGTCCCAGCCTCTCCCTGTACTAGGGGTGACACTACAGACCTGTAACCAGTTTCGTCCTTACTTCTCACGCCATGCACTTTGGGGAAGAGGAGCTCGTTCAGTCTGCCGACACTCGGTCAGTTTATCACCTTAACCTGCTTACTGTATGCATGCCCGTTTATTAAAAATGCAGTGCATGTGTCAGCGTTTGCTACAAGGAAAGCTGACACTCCAGTCCCTTCCTTACTGCGCTCAAAAGGGAGATTTAAATATAGACTTAATGACAGACTGGTTGACATATTTTTACCAGACATGCAGCAGTTTCTCTAGCCGCCATGCTCGCATGGTCGCCTTATTCCAGCCGGCCTCTGGTGCTTGAGGATTTCTAAACATATTTACTACTCCAGTCCAGTGGGTTTGCAAAGAGCCCGACTCCAAAAACACGTGCAAATACATCCAGCACTTTCCCCTGTAAAGCCTCCTCTCTGCCAAGTCTCATAATATCGCAGGCTCTCGGCAGCTGAGCTTTAATTTAAAGATGATAACAGACATGCTCTTTTAATGACGAGCACAGTCAGACAGTGATCCCCACCCCCTCCCGTGACTCGGTTTGTTTCCCTTGGTCATCTTCCTGACTCATTTGATGCCAGAGCTGGAGTCGTAACTGCGCTAGGCTGTCCAACTCAAGGAAGGAACCTTGTAAACAGGAAGGGAGGTCTGAACACTGGGAGCGGTCAGTTTGCCATAACATTCTCGAACCCTGGGCCTTGACAAACAGCAGACTGCGTCCCTGATGAGGGAAGTGATAGAGCCAGTGGTTGCATGGATCGTTTTCCTGCTGCAGCGAAGCTCCACGCAGTTCCAGACACGGACGGCTCACGATGGGACACACTTCCGTCTTTCCCTTGAACATCTGCTCCATTAAAAAGGCAGCAAGCCGCCCCCCAGAGACACTCTCTGTTTCTGTGTCCTGGTGTCACAGGCCCTGAGATTCCCAGAGCCCCTCCCCCAGTGCCTGCCGAGGGTCATATCCGCCCTGCTCAGAGCCCTGGGTCCCCCCTGCCGGGTCTTCCTGCTGATGAATGGTGATTATTTACGAAGTCAAGGCCTTTCCCCTCATCTTGTGTTTAGTGTTAAGATACCCTGTAGCAGTAGCAGGTCGTGCTCTGGGCTGTCCACAATATCCCGGGCTGCCACCTCCACATGGCACCACAGCACTAGCAAGCTGAGGGTTCGCACCCGTGTCACAGTGGACGCATTCACTCCGCCAGCCCAATGACCTGCTGGACGTTGTTTACTTAATCGACGGCTGGAATGAGACGGGTGTGGTTTCCCATCACTTCCTCTCGGCGAGGCCCGGATGGACCTCCTGGCCGTCCCCATGACCCACGTGTCCTTAGCTCCTTGCTGCTTGAATCCATGGCCTTAATTTCTCCATCCTTTGAAAAAGGTCATGCATGCGTGCCGTGACTCGGGTTCAAACTGACGGCGCTGCGGCCGCAACGCAATACTAACCAACTTACGATCAGGGCGGGCTGCTAAGGTGCTGAGTGGCGGCTGTGGCACGTGTGGATGTAAAACAAAGACAAGTGCCCAGCTCAGGCACTAGGGGGCGATGTTATGAAAAATAGACAAGATGGCCAAAGCAGCTTACATGTCAGCTTCAAGACCAAGTACAAGATGTTAATTGTTCAAGTCAGGCTGTACAGATCATTTTACACTGTGGCAGTATATTTAGCAATATAAACAGACCATATACAAAGACGAGGTGCATCCCGTGATTCAGGACCTATTGAAACGGACTGTTATCATTGACAGCTTAGCCGCTGCTACTTTCCACTCTCCCCATGCAGCCAGATGGGTTTACTAGAGCACACCCCCTATTTAATCACAGAGTACACAATTTCCTAAATGTCAGCAAGGAGCTTCTTTAGGAGGACATAACCAGCTGCAAGGGACCCTTCCAGAGATAAACAGTAATGAAACATGACCAAGCTCCTGTCGTACACTGCCATCTTGTGGACTAAGGAAACACTGCATTTTCCTTTGCTCCATATTCATCTGCCAGTAGAAAGCGCTTTTCCACTATCATTTCCAAAAGCTGGCATACAGCTTGAACAGTATGTTTGGACTGATTAGACTATTCATAGATATCTACATCTGAGACTGTGGGTGTGCATAAAAGGTGCTCTAAATGCAGCTAATATCCTTCACAGAGAGGCAGAATCTGAATGAGCTCTTCAGGATGCAGGGATCTTACAATTAAACACTACATGGCTTCAGAGGAACTATATTAGCTTGCACAGAATGGTCCAAATGTGTTTTTAAAAAATAAAAAGCATTTTCTATCAAGCAAATTACTCTACAGCAAGAAACCACAGGAGTCCTCAGGATGACAACACACGGAAACCGAATCCTACACAGTGTAACGGTGAGGGGGGGGGGGTCCCCAAACACTGAGAAACACCACAAGCCGACAGAGCCTTTGGGAGATGCCTCTGGCCTCCCTAGTCAAACGCGGGTATCGCCTAGACAGTAGCACCTCCCTCAGGCTGATGCAGGAACAGACACAGTTCGTTCACCAATGGAACCAGAATAACATGGGCAGCTGTCATATGCCCCTCTCTGTCCCCAGCTTGTCCCACACAGCAGAGGGGACATGAAAGCATGATTGCTGGGTCCAACAGCGCTTGCCATTCGGGATCCTCCCACAGGCTGACTCCAGCACTTCCCGGCCATTTCAAGCACCCGGTCCTTCTGATGTTCCATTTTTTGTTATCCTCTAGTTGTGTGCTCAGTGAAACACTGACCGTCTCACACTCCTCACACACAGGGGCCGGAGCGTCGTCAGTTTAATGATGTGTCCCAAATGACATGCCAAAGCGTAGTCCTTGAATGCTGTCTGTATCGATGTAGGTGGATTTCCCCTTATACCCATACCCACTTTGTATACCTCATCATCCCCCAGAGGATGTGGTTCTGCCTTATTTATTCACAAGACCAGTTTGTGTATATAAATATGGTCATTGCTCAAACTCACTGTTTCACACGCACACACATCCCCCCCACCCCCGTGAACTCCATTGCCATTTGCTACTACATAAGTACAGTCAGACCCCCCATCATCCTAGACCCCCAGCTGAAGCAGTATTCTGGGGAGGTCACAGCCCCCACCACTTTAAATAAGCACATAAAGCACGTGTTAATAGCCACATCCTCATGTCCCACTGACCTGCTGGAATCAGTAACCAGTCAGAGGTACGTGGGTCAGAGCGGCATTACTGTGAGAAGATGGTGGTGAAGCACAGCTCATTAAGCCGTGAAACAGCTCAGACCAAAGGTCAAAGTTAGAGCAGTGTAAATAATTCAGAAAAGACACAGCAGACTCCCCATATAGAGTTATCAAGGAGTAGCCTGCCTTTGTTTGTGTGCAGACTCACTCTGCAGAAACATCTGCCCCCTGACCAAAACAAGGGCGTTGACTTACCCTGACCCAAAGCCCAAATGCCAGCAGAAGCAATGATGCAGATCTTGTGCAGGACAGCTAAAGAGAATCTGGAGCAGGGGTTGGGGGGCAAAACTGTAATTTAAAGCAGACTATGCCAAGGTCTTATCCCAGACAGAGCCATGGGTCACAACTGGACCGGAACTGACAGAACAACGCGCGACTTTAGAAGAGCCAGGCTGTGTGATGACTCCTCCAGCTCAGATCAAGCTGGTGCATTCAGTCATCCTGTAGGGAAAGAAAGCCAGGCACTCCAGGGATAAGGTGCCAAACTCACTGCAGACCCTTTAAACCATGAAACCATTTGATAGCACCTCAGTATAGGGCAATTGAGGCTACACACGTGTGTCTGCTTTACCGATTTGTTTCTGAGAGAACTCGTGAAATCCGCCTATGAACCCGTCCCAAACCGCTCCGAAACGGACCAGACCCGCTATTAAGCTATTTCCGTACACGTATAACTGAGATTCCCATCGATAAACTCAGTGATAAACAGTTAAGAGAAGCAGCCTCGGGGGCGGGGTTCTGGGAGGGATGCCCCTTAACCACTACGCCCCCCAGTGACATAAACTCACCAGAAACGTGCGATTAAAACCGAACAAAGCTGTGCATAGAGAAGCCCGGGCAGAGCGTCTCTTTTCAAGCTTCTTCCCGGCTCTTTGGGTTTTGAGGGGGCCGCCACGGACCAGCTGCGATCGGACCGCCTTTTCCATTAAGATGATAGCAGAAATGCGGGCTGGGCGGGTCTGAGAGGAGCGGCTCACCTGCGCTCATCTACATCCAGCACCTCCCTTTATTTCGCAAAGTCCGGTCCCGGTCCGGACCGAGCAAGGGAGGGTATGAGGTGTCAATCAAGCCGACGGCGTCACCCGCCTGCTCTCTGAGCGTGAAGACCACCTGAAACCGAACCGGGTCAAACCTAAGACGCGGATCATCCGGCTCCGTCGGACCCGGCTGGTCTGATACGGGATCCGGTTCGGCCCGCACAGTCACGCATAAAAACACGCAGGCAAAAATAAAACAGGTTCTTTATTCAAAATTCACATTTTAATTAAAGCCACTGCTGAACCGACACAGAAGAGCAGTGAAGTTTAACAGGAAGAAGCCAGAATTAGAAGCGCGGCGTCTCCATGGTGATGCCTTTAGAGAAAGGGGTGCCTTTTCCTAATAAACGTGATCGTATGCTTATGTTTATTCTAACAAATACATTAGTTTAAAATGGAGCAGAAGCACCAGAGTGAGTCGCGTTAAGAAGACACCCCCACACTCTGTCATCATAACTGGGTTAGGGTCATAAAAGATCACACACAGGCGAAGCAGCTCTCCGCTCCCTCGGTCCATCTCAAAGGCAGGCTCCTCCATCACATCTGGAAGAGACGTACGTCCATCAGGATCGCAGACCATCCGTCCTGGAAGGACTGCCTCTACGTTTCTGGGCTCATCTTAAAAACACTGAAAATTAGAGACCTTATGTCCAAGTAAGATTTAAAGCAAGTTATTCATGCACTTTTCCACAGACTACCGTGATGACGTTACCATCAGACAAGTCCAGCACCTGCTAGGATGCTGACCAGGACTCAGGGAGTCTTCACTCTGGGGAGTCCGCATTAGAGTTCACGCCATGGTGTAGAATCCATTTGGTTTGGTTCCTTACACATCACCTTCATTGAGGTGCACCAGACTGTGATTCAGTGTTTTTTTATGTCAGTGTTTTCTGATCGGTCGAAAAATCTCTCGGGATTACGAGTGCTACTCAAATTTGTGTTAGGCTAAATTTTGGGAATTGTAGGCTCATCGACATCGTGCTGTGAGGGCATCGCATCTCCTTTGGCATTACATCTAGCGGGTCACAACATTCTTGCTAAGGCATATATGCACATCTAGGACAGACCGCCCCCCCGGCCCACTATTAATGTTACCACACCGTCAAACTGCTGTCAGTGTGTTAAAAAGCTGACCAGTAAGGAAATATTCTTTACGAGTGAATATGAGGACTAATGTAAATATCACTTATCAGCACAACAGCAAAGTATCACTTCGGTGTGGACCAAAAGAAAAATGTGTTCACAGACGCAGTGAAAGAAACCCGAGTCCAGTTTGTATGGCAAGAAGATCAAGTTTTGTTAGACAAGGGTTCACCTGTTTGATGTCACCTGAGTAGGAGTGGAGTGATAAGACCTGCCCAGACAAACCGAAGTATTGACCAAGTGTGCAAGGTGTGGACCAAAAGAGGTAAATATGAAAGCAGCAGAAGAAAGCAGAGGATGTTACACCAGTACTGAGTCCTTCACCGGCTCCCAGTTAGCCTGAGAACCCATTTCAAAGCTTTACTCCTGGCAGACAAGTCATTACATGGCCCAGGTCCAGAATGTCTCTGATACACTGGAAAAACACAAACCAGATGGGTCGCTCGGGTCTTCAGGTGCTGCTTAGCTAGTTGTGCCTAAAATCAAGACTAAGCAGGCTGAAATGGCATTTAGCTGTGATGCTACCCCCAGCTGGATCCCCCTCCCAGAAGAGATTAGGCCACGCCCCCTCGAGATCTTTAAAAACAGGCTAATTACTTTGCTATTCACACCAGCCTATGGGTCGTCTTCATTTTAACACACTTGTCTTCCTATGTTTTAACTGTCCCTAACTCAAAGGAACTCTGTTTTCTTTATTAGTTTTAATTGTTCTTAACTTTGTATTTTAATTTTCATATGCTTTTCCTATTGCTGTTTCCGTAAAGCACTTTGAATGTCCTGCATGTATGAAATGTGCCGTATAAATAAATTTGTCTTCCTTGCCTTACGCCTGGCAGCCCTGCCCCCCACCAGACAGAACTGCTTTGCCCGATCCAAGGTTCCTCACCTGAAGATCGAGCGGCTGGTTCAGTGAAGCCCCCAGCTTCTGCAGGCCTTCCAGCAGGCCCCTCTGAAGCTGTTGGTAATCCGGACACTCTGTATACTGCAGTGACATCACCCGAGATAGATACGTCTGAACAGCATCTGGGGGGGCGGGGGGTTTGTTCCGGCTGGTTTTATCAGCGAGGCTTTCTCCTCCAACTGGTTCCAGCGGGACAAATGTCACACTGGACTGGGACGACGAGCAGGTGGACCTGTGCTGGGCCTCCTACAGCCGGGCAGGTGTGGGAATCACACACACACACACACACACACACACACACCTGGCATATTACGCTTTGTGAAGCAGTGGTCCAGCAGTCCCCCAACATCGCTCAGGAACCTGGAGAGAGCGAGACGCCTGTCAACATCTGTCTCACGGCTTACCTTCCACTGCAAACCCCCCCCGTACCTCTCCTTCTCAGCTGCCACCTTGGCAGGGCTGTCCACGAGTGCGGTCCAGGGCAGCGGGCCTGCCAGCCAGCGCAGAAGACAGTACCCCAGCGCCTGGAGATCGCTGCGGCGGGACGGGCCTGTGCCAAATGGGCAGGGGACACAAGGACCATTACAGCTTCTCTTCCTGCAGAAGGTCTGGAAATCAGCATGAGCAACATCGTGCCAGTGCTTTCCCACCCTAACGCTGAAACTCTCTGTAGGAATATGAACAGCTAGGCTCAAGCCTGAAGATTTAGGAGAACACGCTTAATGAGACTGACCCCAGGTCAGATTAGTCGGGATCCAGATATAATCTCCCCCCGTGGGGGAAAGGTGGTGTGCTGAAGACACGGTTGCACCCGAGGGCCAACCACTCACCTGCTCCTTTGTGGGCATCCACACTGATGAACTCCACAGCGCCCTCGTGAGGTGTGCGACTACCCTCCCGGTACTCCACGTGCTTCCCGCTGGGACAGTAGCGGAAGGCATGACAGTACCCAGCCAGGTACACCTGGGAAGACCGTTAAGGGGCGAGGTCAGGTGTTGAGAGCACTCGACCGGAGGCGGGGTCTCCATGCCTCACCTGCACACCGTCTGCAGGGGTGACGTAGACGTTCTCCGCGTTGACATCTGCGTGTACGTACTCATTCTCATGCATGTACTCAAGTGCGTCCAGCTGAAACACAGGGGCTCAGGGTGAGTCTAAACGTGGACCCAGGGGAGCCTGGCTGGCTGGGAGAGACCCCACTGTGGCTGGACTCACCACCCGGCAGGCGAGCTGCAGGACAGCCTTCTGGGATAGCAGCCTCCCCGTAGCTGTCAGGACGGACTGTAGGGTTCGGCCCATGTTTGGCAAGATGAGGAACCTGGGAGGGTCACAGAGGGCCAGTGAGGATCAGCGTGGCAGTGTAAACACACACACACACACACACACACACACACACACACACACACACCTGTACGCGTCAGCATGCAGCCCGAAGCCTTCACAAGCTGGGAGGCCCAGAAAGTCCTGTTTGTGGAGCTTCTTCCACTTCTCCACTGTGGGGATACAATACAGCTCAAACTACAGGAAGTCCACTCTAGCAGGAAGGAAGGTGTTAAACAAAATGAAGGTGCTTGAGGTTTCGCTCGTCAGAAATGATATTGTTTAAATGCATATTGATGTTTATCTCCTCAGAAATCTCAGTACAGACAGGAGGTTTTAAGCTAAAAAACGCACCTGAGGCTGACTTTAGCGCCCTCTGCAGGAATATCTGCTCGTTAAAAATCTTGCCATCTTTAGCACCCTGAGGAAAGGAGAACAGCAGCTTGGGGTAGAAACTGCAACCCTACAAGCACTAAGTCAAAGTGTGAACATGGGGAAACAAGGGATTATGAGAGGATGTCCTTCAATGTGACCAGAGGGGTCCCCCTAGTGGAGGGTCGCATGCTGCCTCAGCTGACACTGCACTTACGAGCTTGAGAATGTGTCTGGGACCCGTGGAGATTCTCGTGGTAACCAGCCGAGCTGGAGAAAATGGTGGGAGTGGCATCAGCAGAGAGAAAAGCTGACAGCTCAGAAGCGCCCCCTAAACGGGCATGACAGGGCAGTTCGCCTCACTCACCCGCATACACCAGCTCTGCGTCGCTCTGGTCCAGCAGCTCCTCCAGCCTCCAGCTCCTCCCACTGGTGTCACTTAGCTGCTCGCCCACCTGTAGGGGCTCCAGGGAATACAGGCGCTTTGCCCGCTTGGTCCGGCCCCTGGCTGCCGTAAAATGGTCACAAACCGTCCCATGGCGTCACAGTCACACAGATTCCTAGGGATTCACTTTGTTGGAATTTATTATACAAAATCCCCGTTAAGATGGATCAGCTGGTATCACTTCATCAGAAGCAGGCCGAGTGGTGCTGAGGCCTCCTCACCTGCAGGGGGCGATCTGGTGCAGGATGAAGGCGAGGCCATGTTACAGAGCTCTTCTTCCTGCTTCACTACTGGGGACGACTGCTTCCTTTTCAGTGGAGATGAAACAGCTCGAGGGCTCCGATCTGCACATGAAGGATTGGGAGAAGAACCCAGTGACTAGAAAGTGTGTCCCCATAACTGCCCCCCTACTCAGCACAGGCAGGGGTGTCCAGGGGTGTCCAGGGCTGTGGTTAGGGGAGCCACAGGCAGCTCACCTGCACGGGTCGGTGTAGGGGACCCGACAGGCGGGACCACACACTTGTCGTGGTCCTTTTCCTCGCTCGCTTTTGGGGATGCCGTACGTCTCCGTGGTGACAAGAGTGGCCGAGGACTCCGACCTACAAAAGCTAAAGGATGGCATGACTTCAGCATCTGCCAGTTTGTCAGAAATACGCTGAGGCACTTGGCCGCGCTGCCTGACTTTTATGCCCTCTAGAGTTCTTTATCCAGGTTTTCAATACCCAGCCTCTAGGAAATGCAACGAATCTCTGACTTCCAAAGACACACACTTCAGGAACTGCACTGGACTGAACAGATCCTACCAATGCCCCTGTGTGACAGCAACAGGAATCTTGAATCATGCAAGTTTGTGTGCAAAGTGCACTTCATTTACCATCAACACGAATAACTGGGCCAGCTGAACCCCCAGGAGGCTACAGCGGCCGTGTCAGTAGAGCTTTGAAGCCTGATTTGTCCAGCTACTAGGTATACTGGAGGGTTAGGGGGTTAAAGACGGCAGGCAGTGAAAACACAGCGGCCACCTGAAGGCATGGAAAGTGGCCTTGTGGTAATAAGAGGTGCTGAACTCAGCCTCACAAAGATCCTCCCTGGCTACTCAGAAGCAACAGCAGCCCCCTCACCCACCTGGAGATAACGAATCAGTGGAGGCAGTGACCAGCATGGGAGGGGCAGAGCTGCAGGGCTCCTCCCTCCATCTGGCTCTTGATGTGGACTGGCGTGTCTTACGCAGTGGGGAACGGGCAAGGGAGGAGCTGGGAGCTGAGTGGGGTTGAAAGGGCAGGGTTAGCTGATCAACTTGGCCTTTAAGCTACTTATCTAGCTGCTTATCTAGATTCTAGAGCACTAAAATCTAGAACTAGTTCTTAACCTGGGTGTTCTGTTGGACTCTGCTCTCAGGTTTGCAGTCATATAAAAGCTGTTACTAAATCAGCTTTTTAAATCACTATCAAAACATTACCAAGATCAGAGACTTTCTAACTAAACCTGACCTAGAGAAGCTGACCCATGCCTTTATTTCTACCGGGGTTGATTACTGTAACCTTAACTAGACTAACTAAAAAGACAATCATACAGTTTCAGCTGATTCAAAATGCTGTTGCCAGAGGCAAGACATCACCCCCATTCTAAAGTCCTTACACTGGTTACCTGCATGTTACAGAATGGATATTAAGGTACTATTACTGGTCTGTAAATCACTTAATGTATTGGCCCTAAGTATTCATCTGACATGCTTCAGCAATGAGCCAAACAGAATTCTCAGATCATTAAGAACGAGTCAGTTAGTCCTGCCTAAGCTAAAGACTAAACATGGAGAAGCAGCTTTTATGCTGCTTTTAAATGGAATCAGCTGACAGAGAGCATTAGAAGAGCCCCAACACTCTACACTTTCAAATCCAGGCTTAGAGGGCCCCCGTCGGGCCAGGCTT
>JAACJT020000007.1:2878694-2896336 GCA_009936485.2 Gymnarchus niloticus
GACTGAAGAGGTGTGCTTTCAGCCTGGACTTAAAGATGGAGAGTGAGCCAGATTCCCGCACCACTGCGGGAAGACCAAAGTCTGGTCCAGATTCCATGTCATGTGCTTTAAAATGAGTAAACAAATGGCTGTTGTGGGCAGCAGGGTGGCTCAGTGGCAAACGTTTCAGTTTACCAGCGCAGGGCTGTGAGCTCGGAGTTCTGCCCCAGCTGTGTGTGTGGAGTTCTGTGTGTTTTCCCCATGTTTATTTTGGGCTCCAGGTTCATGTGTCTTGGTGTCTCTGTTGTGTGTGTGTGTGCCCTGTGACATACTAGCTTTCTGTCCTCTTCCTTCCTCATCTTCCTCAGATGGACCCTGCGTCAGATGAGTGCCAAAAGATTGACCTTATTTCTTTGTTTTTAGTAAGCTAACAAAACCAATCACCAAAGCAGCAGATTTCTTCAAATCCCATTCCCAAACCATAAAGCACGTCGCTCTAGGATTGCTGGCCTGTGGTATGTGCCATTTGATATCCGATCGTGTGAATGTTCTGGTGACAGGGATAGTGATGCATGAAGGAACTACACACAGCCTGGATGTAGCTGTAAATCGAAGAATCTGCTTAAAGTGGAAGCTTGCTTACTAATATCACGTGTAAATCAGCTTTCATCTGCAGGGCTGCAGAATGTGGCACAGGTCAGGATATGCTGCACAGGTTTTAGGTTTGTGCTGGGTTCTTCACAGGCTATGTGGCATACTTCATCGCTGCATGTGTGCTGGACTTCAGGCGGGCCACAGCTCTGGTGGTCCTGACCAGCCTGACCATTTTCATCCTGATCTGCAACCTCGTGCAAACATATCAGGGCCAGAGAATAAAGCTATGCTTCTCGCCGGTTGTGAGACTCTTCAAGGCCAACCTGAAATGGATCAAATGGTAAGGGGGTGACTCAGCTGAGTGGACGTCTTCAGTGGGAACTGACTGGCTCGCAGGGGACTGACCAGCTGTTCTCGATTGCCAGGGTGTTCATCGTGGTGGTCCTGGTCTTACTGGTGATATGGCTGGTGCTGGACACGTCAAGACATGCAGAGAAGTTCATTTCCTTCGCAGGCATTTGGGTCTTTGTCCTCTTGCTGTTTATCTTATCAGCCCACCCTCGAGCGGTAAGCTCAAACCCAAAGTTCACCTCGTTTCCTCATGATATTTGACAAAGTGATGTTTGGTGGTGCCCTATTTGGCCAGTATACCCTTATGTAAGGCAAACCTGTGGACTTTGAGCTACTGTGTCATGTGATTCTGTGTGTTGTTGGGTCACAGTGATGTGCAGGTGTCTCGGGCTGACCAACGTCTGCCACTTCCCCACGTTTCACACGCTGTCTCCTTCTGTTGAGGTGTCATGGAGAACCATCTTCTGGGGCCTCGGCTTGGAGTTTGTCATCGGCCTGTTTGTCATTCGCACCGAGCCGGGCCTGGTAGCGTTCCAGTGGCTGGGAGAGCAAATACAGGTAATGATATCCATCTGTTTCTGCTTAGTGAGGCCGACTTTGTATTCTTGATGTAATGATCTGTCTCTCGCTCATCTGAATCCATTCTGTGATCAGAGTTAGTCTGAGTGTATCTAATTTCAGTGAACTAGACACCTTTTCCAGTCAGAAACAAACTCAAATCGAACTTTAGATCTGCGGCTCCTGTGAATACAAGACTGTGCCCTGCGGCGATGTTAGAGTTCACAGGAATGTCACATGTACCTGAATGAAATGCCTCTTTATTAACAGATCTTCCTGAGCTACACCATAGCTGGGTCTTCATTTGTGTTTGGAGACTACCTGGTCGAGACTTTTTTTGCGTTTCAGGTCAGTTTCCACCCCACTGCGTGAGAGGGACCGCTCGTGAAGTGAGTCCCAAGTGTCATTTGATGAGATGTTACTTACTGATGTCCCTCTTTTCACCAGGTTCTGCCCATCATCATCTTTTTCAGCAGTGTCATGTCTATTCTCTACTACCTTGGCATCATGCAGTGGATTGTTGCTAAGGTGAGGCAAAGCGATGAGAGGGACTGGCAGTTTGGCCTGGTCGCCAACTAACTGCATGATGTGTCTCGTCCCTTTCACAGATTGCCTGGGTCATGCAGGTAACCATGGGAACCTCACCAGCTGAGACCCTGAGTGTTGCAGGCAACATCTTTGTTGGGCAGGTTTGTGTCTGTTGTAGTTTGGTTGCTTTGCCAGATCACTGTTATCCCACGAGAAGCATTCACAGGAAGTGGCTCAGGAGTGATTCAGTGAGGCCACCCGTGTTTTCGAACGTGCCCAGTCCACACGGTCCGTGACTGTCTCCATGGTTCTGCCTCCACCGTTTTCTTTAAAGACTGAGGCCCCCCTGCTGATCCGTCCTTATCTACCAAAGATGACTAATTCCGAGATCCACGCCGTTATGACCGGCGGCTTTGCCACGATTGCCGGCAGTGTGATGGGCGCTTTTATCTCGTTTGGGGTGAGTCCATCGCAGCCATGACCCTTCAGTTATCCGGTCTGTTCCGTATGTCAGACGCTACCCTGTTAGATTTGATTTTCCATGAGTGCCGAATCCCGTATTTTTGCTTGCAGTGCTGTTTTTGTTGTCACGTTTCCGATGTCTTTTTCATTTCCTTGACTCTCGTCCCATGCCCAGATCGATGCCTCCTCCCTCATCTCGGCTTCTGTCATGGCTGCTCCGTGCGCCCTGGCTCTCGCGAAGCTGTCCTACCCTGAAACCCAGAAGAGCAGCATCAAGACTAAGGACAAGATTGAACTGGACACCGGGTGTGTGATTAGCTGGCCTCCACCCAAACTCTGCAGCAGGATCTGGCTGCTGTATGCTTCATTTCAGTTTTCATCCGTAATTCAATCTGACACGGAGCTTCTCTTTTTTTTTCAGAGAGGCACAAAACATCCTGGAGGCTGCAAGTGGTGGAGCTTCAGCCTCCATCATTCTTATCGCAAACATCGCCGTTAACCTGATTGCTTTCCTTGCAATCCTGGAATTCATAAACGCTGCCCTCAGGTGGCTGGGAGGCATGGTGAACTATCCCGAGATAACCTTTCAGGTACGATTTGAAGTTCCCTATCCTGAGGCACAAAAAACAGAAGCTGTTTTGCACGAAATCTCTTGCAAAAGAAGATCTTGGTTACCATAAAGCTCATTAGGACTTGGTCATGTGACACAGTCAGTTTGTACAGTTGTGTTTAGTGTGGCACATTGTGACAAGGAAGATGACTTCCTGTCACCCTCAAGAAGTTGAAAAAATACTCCTTTTGTTTAAACCTTGAAGTCTCTGGACACTACTGAAGCAGTTCAGACAGTTTCTCCTTCGGAGTCCAAGGGTTGGTTCTGGTCCTGTATTGCCATGCAGGCTGTTTTCAGGCAGAGCTGTGCTTCTCTGCTCCACAGAAAATCTGCTCCTACGTCTTCATGCCCTTGGCTTTCATGATGGGCATCCCGTACCATGAGTCCTTCATGGTTGCCGAGCTCATTGGCACCAAACTGTTTCTCAATGAGTTCCTGGCTTATGAGAGACTCTCCGAGCTGAAGAAGAACAGGCTCAGCGATGCCGACTCCGGAGTACAGTTCATATCGGTGTGTCTGCCTCTGCCACCCTGACATAGCGTTGGTCTTTCTGTTTGATTCCATTCATTTTATTTTGCCAGCGCGGCCTTATCACCATGACGATTGCTTAATGACATCGGCATGTGGCTACCGAGACTCCACAGCCCACCTTACATGTCCTGTGTTAGCTGCGTAGTGCTGGCAAGGAGCCAGCCATTTATAACCAGGCCGTGTTATCGCCGCAGCTGAGGTCTGAGATCATCTGCACGTACACGCTTTGTGGTTTCGCCAATTTCAGCTCCCTGGGAATAATGATCGGAGGATTATGTGAGTAAAACGGCACGGAATCACGCCTCAGGTTTCGGGGTTTAACCCCTTCCTGGCTGACTTCTGTCTGTTCGGCCTCTTTAAAGCCTCCATGTGCCCGAATCGACGAGGCGACATCTCTAAGATGGTCCTGAGAGCCCTGCTGACCGGAACGTGCGTATCGCTGGTGAATGCATGCGTCGCAGGTCAGGGAACCACGCCGCCGCTCAGACTCAGACGTGGGAAGGCTTGACATGCTGGCTAACCTTGTATCTTCTGCAGGGATGCTGTACGATAGTCTTGACTGCGTGGATGTTTTCAGAAACACTCCCTTTAACAGCACCTTTCCAGATATCTCCCAGTGCTGTACAGACATTTTCGGAAGGTAAGAATCTCGTGCAAAAAGGCAGCGATGCTAACGTGGGCCGTGGATCCAGGCACATGGTAAACACTCCTGAAATGTCACCTCAGTGCCATAAGGAACGGGACAGCTGTGCACTTCACCGGCTCCTGGGACGTGGTGAAGAATGCCACCGCATTCTTTCATGGCTGCTGCACGCTGTACAACAGTACCAAGTGTCTCTGAGGACACCTTACAGGTTGTCGTTATGGTCGATGTCAATGTGACTGTCTTTTACGTTTCCTAAGAAGCTCATGAACGTAACATTGTTAATATCTGAGATGCAGCGCTGATGTGATTTGATTATCATTTCTGGTTGGTCCAATTTCAGGTCCTCTCCTGCCATCACGAGGGCGTCACATTCCGACAGTAACAAGGTCTGCGAGTTTAGTTTCACCAACGGCACCGAGTCTCGACTTGGTGTTTTCTGGTGAGATTTGGGCTTGAACAAAACCACTGGTTATTTATTTTGTATATGGGCTTTGATTTAAAGAACAGCTTCTTGTTGCAAATAGCTATGAAAATGTCAGATGTGAGCCTGCACTAATTCATACCATGGATAAAACAAACATTTCAAATGGATGTCGAGGCCACCTTTCATTAAAATTCCACTGTGTAATTGTTAAATATTTGACTGCAGCTCTGATGCACAACTATTAAAAAGATGACTGAAATGATAGAAATGACACATTAGGCCTAGAGGTTTTTTTTATTACGCATAATAAATATGACAATGTTTCATAAAGGTAGCTGTGTTTCTTACAGCATGTTTAAGGGTAATTATCCAGCCGTTTACTATGAGATGTTGTATTTTACATAGTAGTGAACAGTAAGCATAGCCCCAAACACAGAAACACACACGGGACAGTGTCACACCTTTGTGTAGCTGGACGGAGCCCAGAGACAGAAGCGGCAGCCGCCACAGACACACTGTGAAGCAAATCGTTGGAGTGAAATACCACACAGGAAGTGACTTCAAAGCAGCCCACACCGTGCAGGACACAGATCGATCTGAGTCCTTTTCCCCACGTATTTGACGAACTTGTGCTGTGTGTTGGGTTCATAAGCAGCCGGTTGGCGTAGGGCACGTGTGACAGCATCAGTCAGTACGTCTTCCCTTGCGGCACTGTGGCGATGGAGCGCCGTCACCCACCGTGGCCATCGAAACACGTAGGGTCAGCGCAGGAACACTCGACTGAGCACGGTCTGCCCCGTGATTTTCACAAATGCTGTCACGGGCACGACGTGAACCAAGAAGACCACACATGCACAGAGGAATGATGCTTCATTCTGGCGGAGAATTTTAAGAATCCTGTTTGCAGTTCAAGAACCATCACAGACACAGCAGTCAACAACTGAGGTAAAGTCAACACCTAGTGTCAACGTACAAAAGAAGCGAATAAAAACAAAATCATGGTCTAAGTCCAGAAGAAGGCCTTCACTTGTTCATTAACAAGAACAGAATCTGCTGACAGAAATCTAGGAGGCTTCGGGTCTGGCTCTGCTCACGACCTTCCATCTTTCAGCCGCAATAGTAGACATTTTCATTGATGCTGCATGACTGGCCTTTAATTAATGTCCATAATAAAACCCAAAAAGCCATCAGGGTGTGTTACACAGTTGTGGGTCTGCAGTTAGCACCTCATAGAAACGTGGGAACACAGCCCTATCATCAGCTGGTCTCAGTGCCTCCGGTCTACCGGAATGACGAATGTTCAAATCACGTAACAGTCTTACGTCAAGAACGCCTGTGAATAAGAAAAAAGTCAAGAAAGAGTCACAGAAAACCCCTGGTGGTGAACTGACTCCATCATAGCTCTCACTTGCGAAACCTCTAACTGAGTCTTGACTCTTTTCACCGCACATCCTGCTATGTCTGACTCCCCATGTAAAGACCACCTTGAAACGTTCTCTAGTACGTCTCTTAGCTCGGTACTCAATTCAGAGCTCATGCTGAATACCACCAACAAATAGAACCACAGGTTTAGGACACTTTGGGTCAACCAGGATGCTAGCTGAGATATGGTCCTCAACAAAAGTCCAGCTCTACCTCATCCTGACGATCTTGGGGGGCTCCACAGTTTTGTGTTTGGCTGTTGGCTCCCCTGACTCCGATTTCCTAACTACCTTGGGGCTGGACGCCTTCCTGGCTGTCTGGGGGCTGGCAACCCCTTTCCTCTGGAGCTGCGGGCTGGAGGACCCGGGGCCCAGCTTACGACCCAGCTGGGGGCTCCGAGATCCCTTGGGCTTGGTCGGTGGCTGCAGGGAGTCGGCAGTCTTGAACGAGCGTAGGCCCAAGAGGGTGCAGTAGTGGTTACACTGGTGCTGAGTGATAAACTGCTGGAAGACGTGTGGCTTGGCACTGCCTGAGAAGCCCTGATACCTGGAAAACAGACATTTTCCATCATTCTCCAGCGCCCTTGGATTGTTGTCCTCATTTACTGTATCAGGATGCAGACAGACAAGGCATGGTCATGGCCAGGCACAGTTACTGACCCCTGTGATTTGGTAGCTAGTCCAATGTTGGTTATCTTGAGATCCACACCTGCAACGTAAAAGTCATCCAGTTTGGTACTTTATTGGCCAGAGATGCTCACGGAGAGCTTTGTTAAGGAACGTTCTTGCACAACTATGAGTTCCTTACCTTCCAGACGAGTGGGTAGCAGGTTGCCGTTGGTCCACTGGTGGATCCAGTGCTGGAAAGCACAGCACTTCTGCTCAGCCACAGACATGTTTCTCAGGATTAGCTGGCCCGCGGCGTCCATCAGAGAGTACCGGAGGAAGACGCCCTTCAGGTGTGCCTCCACAGTGCCATAGGGCACGGCGTTAGCCGGCCGGTAGATCAGGTACAGGGGAATGATCCTGTAAGGGAGACGAGCCAGGACCTGGTATCTGGTTCACGGCCTCTCACAGAGCCCTGAGCACCCTTCTAATCTCTATTCAGAGAGCAGAACTGTCTGAGAGCATCATCCATGTCCCTCAGCTCCATGGCAGACCTTCCTTTAACATCAGCTCTACTCAGTGAATGAATATCAACAAACTCACTCCAGTGCCGGGCCAAAGCCCTCAATCATCCTGGCCTCTGCAGCAAAGATCTTACAGTATTCCCGAGTTGTGTTCTGCACTTTACAGTCCTGCAGCAGGAAGAAGTTTTTGACATCTTACAGTGTATCCACACACAATTCCCATTTTCCAGGCGCACAGGACCTTAACACGTACATGATCTGTGCAATCGTAACAAAATGCAGTAATGTAAAAGACAGATTAAAAGAAAACAAACTGCATGAAGACCGGTATACTGTGTGATTTACACTACAAACACTAAATACTTCATAGCAAAACCCAGAATACTTAGAGTTTCTGATCAGAGAATGATTCTCTGGACTTGCTAATGGCTTAGCGTTAGCATACCTCCTTTGTAGTTTCGAGGTTTTGCTCGTTCAGGCTGCTCTCCTCCCGGGTCCCATATGCGATGGGGCTTCTCACTTTGATGATGCAGTTGCTCCCCGACTCAAAGACAGGTTCTAGACCGTAGATGACCTTTGCCCTGCAGGCCTTACGCGTGCAGCCCTCTCCTAAGTGGGTCTCCTCTATCATGATCCGTCCAAAGAACTTGTCCCCCCAGTACCCAGGGTCGGCCAGGCCTTTGCTGAAGACCATTGGGGTCATCTCCACCTCCTCCCCAACTAAAGTTGGCGAGGAGAGTGTTACTATCTAGCAGGAAGCATATTGTGTAGAAATTCAGATGGTGTGGATCTGGGCTAAAGCCCCTAGTCCCTTGGGTGTTATACTTTTGTGAATACATGTGACCTTAACAGCCCCTGGAAATACATCTGCAGATGTTCAAATAGATATAATTCCTATTAACTTTTTAGACTGTTTGCCACGTATTAAAGCGATGATTGTTCTTTGTTTTGGTCTTTGGTGTGGTCAGCAAATGCAGAGACGTTGGTGAAGGTGTAGAGACCCTTCCTTACCTCCTAGGTCCTCTCTGAGAAGAAACTCCGACAGAACTGAAGAGGAGGAGAGGGAAAGGACTGTCAACTGCAGCACGAGGATTCATCACCAAGCACAGTTTAGCGTGTGGCTGAGAATGACGTACCGTCTACGCTGAGCAGGAAATCGGTGGAGTCTGTGCCGTACTCATTCTTGATTGAACAGCTGTATACCCCACAGTCCCTGCTGGAGACCTGGACGATGGCTAGTGCCACCCGGCTCTCGTCTCCCGACCTAGAATGACAAAAGGATCCTGCAAAGTTTATTCTGATGGGTTCCTCAAGGCTCTAGGAGGCAGCGCTGCACTGAAAATTCTGTGTGGTTTAAAGCTACCGCACAAGTGAAGGAGATGCAGATTTTGATTTTGATAGAAAGAAACGGCAACCCTAGAGTACTCTATAATTGATGCATCGTGCTTTTTCTCAGCTAGTCCTTTTCAAGCTGGTGGGAATATTTACTCAGCTTTTCAAAATATCACAGTAAAGAATGCTGTTTGTGAAAATGGATTTACAATAAATTATAATTTAAAGTTATAAATTACAACTTTATCAGGCAGTACATTTTGATGCTATTCCCATACTTTGTGCAGTGTGCTATATTCGTTTAAAAAATATATCAGTAAATTATTCAGGTGATCTTATCAATATGATTTCCAATCCTGCGGGTACCTTAAATAGACCATGTGATATAAATATACAAGCGACATCATTTTGAGTTTTAATTAAAAGGGGCTGGACTGCTACGTGATTAGACAGTAAGGTGGTGTGCGAATTACCAAATTACCTTCTGGTTATTTCTGTGATCTCAGCCTCATCTCTGTACCACTTAATGATGGAGTCACTGAGCACATTGAAGAACTGGCACCAAAGTTTCAAGTGTCCCGGAGCGTCCGCGAAAGGCTCCCCTCTAATTTTACGGATGACCTGAGGAGCTGGCAGGGAAGAGACCGGCAGCACGAACAAGGAGAGATAGCCTTTTTTAAGTTTCCATTTCCTCTGTGGTAATGTTCAGTGCTTAACTTTAGCATCTAACCATGAGCCTCTATCGTCACCCTTGGCAAACACAGCTACTCATGCGAGTACTAACAGGTTTTAAAGGGCTGGATCATTAACACATACCCCCCCAAAATCGCAGCAGCAAAAACGAATCCTTACTGCACCATGTCACCTGGGTGAAACACACATTCTGCAGCTGGACGGAGAGGCGTTTCACCTTTGAAAAGATTGGTCTTCTCCTTCCCGGTGGATTTAGTGCCACTCTCTACGCCTCTGGTCTCAGAAGCTCTCTCCTGCTGCATTGGTACCTCGAGCACGGCCTTCCGGCGTGTGGCAAGAGGGGATCGTCTCTCGGCCGGGGGGGTTTGTAAGACAGAGGGCCCGAGAGTCTGCCCTGGTGAACTGCAGGCTGTGTCCTGTTCCAGGCTGGACCTGCTTCTCCTTGGGATCTCCGCCCTCCTCACCTGTAGCTCTGTCATCGTGTTCTCGGCCTCCTCGCCTTTGGCTTTGGGTATGAAAATCTTGCGCCGGGCCCCAGAGGCCAGCTCCTCCGGGGTGGCCGATGGTATGAGGCCCAGGCTGCTGGTCCTCTTCAGCCTGGGGCTGCCCTCGCTGGAGTCCATCCCTGGTGCGGTGTTCTTCCAGCTCTGCTCTTCTCCTGTTCTCCCTAGAGGGATGGTGCCCTCTAGCTGTATCACAGGAATGCTGGTTGACCCCTGCGAGTCCAAACAGATGCCCTTTGCTGAAAATCGCCGCTTCAAAGTGGGACTCAGTGACTGCAGCTGTGGGTTTGTGGGATGACACATGTCTGCTACAGGCTGGTCTTCTGGAGTCGGTCCAACAGAGAGACAATCCACACTGTGTCCGCTGGTCTGTCCATCGCTGTCTGCTTCAGTCACACTAAGGAGTGGAACGCTATTGAGAAGCATGTCAGGTACACCCAGTGACGTGTGTGGTGAACCTGTCCGTTTCGGCACGAGGATTTCTGCTGCAACTTTCCCAGAATGGAGATTCTTCGATTCTTTTGTCTCTTGATTCCCATCAAGTTGGTATTGAAGTGGTCTGGTCTCCTCCTCACATGTCCTCTCTGTGTCTAGGTTGCTCTTGACTTCCCGGAGAAGACTGAAAAATGATGTTGACTTGATTGCATCCTCTTTGAAAGGCAGTTCATTTACAGCAGTTTCCCCCTCATGTGTAATTGAAAGAGGACAATCTGAATTGCGTGGCACTTTCCGTGTGACCCCCAGTGTTGGTGTAGTCCTGAATGCAGCCTCAGAACTGGCTGCACCGTCAGGCTTCCCAAGATGACCATGTCCTTCAGCTTCCCTCGTACACTCGCTGCTTGTCTCTGCTACTTTGCTGAGACCCATCTTTGCTTCTTTATGGCTATATGTCATCTCTCCCGTTTCCGTTGGAGACGGGGAGCTCACTGTCTCCCTGCGATGGTGCAAAACCAAACTTGTATCAGTAATTACTGCTGGGTGGCTCTCTGATATCAATGGCTCAGTAATGACAGCTGGTTGTACCAGAGACAGTACCACGCTGGCCCGCTCTGTGACAGATGTCTTCTCACTTAGTTGCTTGTCACCATCGTTAACTTGCAGAAGCATGGAATGTGTCTTTAAACGCCAGTCTTCTTCATTCATGTCTGGCAGTATAAATTCCGTGCTGGAAGGTTCCAGACTTGTTTCCTTAAGCTTCCCTTCAGGTTCCGTCACTCTTGTCACTGTTTTAACGTCTTCAGGTAGCTGTGGATCATCTAGGTGTGTTAATTCCACAGACGCCAGTGTCTGTGTCGATGACGGAGTGGCCGACTTCTCCACAGAAGGAAGCTCTAATGTTCTCTTGGGTTCATCCGGCTGAAGGTGACTAAACATGGTTTCTTCTTCTTCTTTTTCCTCCTCCTCCTCAGTGACACCTATTACTGTGTAACCTCTGCTTTCTTTGGCACCCACACATTCCTGCATCTCACTCTCACCTTCTGTTTCACTCTTGCTCTCTGTGCTTGACATCAGCAGGCTCTCAGTGTTCTCAGATTCAGAACATTTCCTCTGAGCCACGTCAACTGAGGTCCAGTCCTGCCAAACCTGAGCTTCATTGGCGTCCACGTCAGCCCGATCTTCAGCTGAGATCTCTACATCCAGGGTTAGTGAGGGGAGGGCGCCGTCCTGTTCCACACTTTCATCTTGGTCTACCTGCAAAGGGAACGTGATAAGCAGCAGCTTAATGCTCATATTGTAACGGCTCTTCTTGACTGAAACTGTTTTTTATGCCAAAGTACTTCTGCGAAAATGCAGGATCCGTTTTACTGTCCCCTGGCTTATAGGGACCCCTCACCTCTCACCTCTCACTCAGGGTCACGACGACCTGAAGTCTAACATAACCCCAAGAGCTGAAGAAATAAAATGACAACACAACCAAAAGCACGGTTCATGACCATGTCTGGTCATGTTTTGTGATTTAACTTTACTTTGCGGTGTTTTCTGATGGACCTGTGGGGGTATCCGACAGAACCTCTGTTTTATATTTATGGAAACTAGCAGTTATCAACATTTAAATTTGCAACTATAACTTTTTATAACTAGAATAGAAACTAATTATATATTACAAATCCATTAGAAGGTCTTTGAATGGAGGTGCCCTCGGCTCAATGCACATACTCCTAAAATCACAGACTCCCCAGAGTCCAATCAGAGAACTGCGTCCTGCACCCTAGAGGCAGGCAGAGCATCAGCGACACCAGTGAGTGGACCTGTCCACAGCAGGACTGAGACCAGGACTGAGGATAGCCCTGCCTGTTTTGGACTCTGGCCACTGACAGAAACTTGATACACTGGGGCTTGGTGGAGGGTGGTAGAGAGAAAGGGTTTATTTTAAGAGGCTCAGGAATGTGGACCTCAGTTTTTGCCTCACACGGCGCTCTGTGATAACAGCCTGCCCCAGTCAGTGCTGGGTAATGCTGTTCAAGTCACACATATTGTTAAACCCTGGTCTCGTGTTACGCTCGCACAATGGGGTGTCTTTAAATCCTGCTCCTGTGTCACCCTCACACCCTGGAGTATTTTTAAACTCCAGTCCTGTGTTACCCTCACACCCTGGAGTGTCGTTAAACCCTGGTACTGTGTCACCCTCACAGCCTGAAGTGTCGTTAAACCCTGGTACCGTGTCACCCTCACAGCCTGGAGTGTCGTTAAACCCTGGTACCGTGTCACCCTCACAGCCTGGAGTGTCGTTAAACCCTGGTACCGTGTCACCCTCGCGTGTGTCATACTTGCACACTCCCATGGTGTTAAACCTTTGTCCTGTCCCACACTCATATGTAGTTGATCTAAAAATAGGCACAATAGGCTACCGTGTTACAGGACTCTGTTCTAGAAGCTCTCAGAAGCTCATGGCGAACATTGCATAGGACTTACATCACATGGCGCCATGGGCGGGGCCACCGCTGGGCTCTCTGGGCTGTTGCACATTTTGTCCTCCGTCAGTTCGGTGCTGGTCCGTTCCTTGGTTTCCCATCCCTCGGCCTGAGTTACAAACTCTGTGTCTCTTATTTCTGTAATTCCCTGGCCATGACCTTCTGGAGTCACATTGTCCCATTCCAGCAGATCTTCGTGAAGCTCTTGAGTTGGGCCAAAAGCAGGAGATTGTGTGTTTTGTCCGCAGATGTCCTCAGAGAGCAAATGGTCATGAATCTCCATCACAGTCACTTCCTCTCCTGTATCACCCTCCTCCTTTTTCTCAAATCTCGTTAAATCGAGGTGACTCAATTTCTCCTCCACTTCACCCCCTTTCTTGTTAGAGCCTCCAAAGAAAATGTCCCTCAGGGAGAACAACATGGAAGTGAGAGGAGACTGTGAGATCGAGGACAGACTTTTCTTTGTTGCTTCGGCCTCTAATGTGGTACCAGTGACCAGAACTTCTGTCCTCTTGGCCTCCTCAGCCAGGTACTGGTCTTCGTCCCCTGAGGAGCACATGGCTGTTGTCTTATCTGCCGCCTTTCCCTCCGAGACCTGGGAGCACAGGGACTCTGTCATGCACTCTGCCAAACTCACTCCTCCATCATGGCTGGACTTGCTCTCTGAAATACTGCTTCCGTTCCCGCTGTCCATTCCATCGCAGACGGTAATCACCTTGCCTGGCGGTTCCTTCCTTGGATCCTTGGTACTGATTCTTTCTACGGTGTCGTAGATGGATGTGAGAGGCTCTTTGCTCTGCTCTTCCACAGCTTCCTCCAGTGAGCTAGCGTTGCCGGCAGGGATGCCGTTGGCTATCTTCATCACCCCTTCTGGTTCACCGGCCTCTTGGCTTCTCCTGCTTATTGTGTCTTCTGCCTGCTGGGCCTCTACCTTTACCTTCAGCTTGTCTTCCCCGACCAGCTCACCTGTGAACCACAGCTTCCTCTGTGAAGCATCTCGAGTGACGGGATTCTGCTGTTCTGCTATATGATGTTGATCCACCGGGCCTCGCCGCCGACCCTGTTCTAGCTCCTTCCGTTTGCTCTCAGCTTTCTGCTTCAGCTTAGCGAAGAACCTCTGGTGGATCTGGTACTCATTCATGGTGCCCACCTCCAGCACACCAGAGCAGGACACAATGCCTTTGCTGTTCCTCGCTGAGACCTGGTAGATGGCTGCGTCCTCCAGGGTACAGCTGTAAAGGCCAAAACGGTCACACGAGCCTTCCTATCTGCTTAGAATGTATAAAACCGGCAGTTTGAGGTCATTAAAAGTTGAACGCTCTTTTAGAATTACTGGACCAGAGACTTGAATTTCACATATCAGAGCAACAGAGCTAAGGTCAAACAGAATGACACATAGAAGTCAAATATCCTGTACTGTAGAAGGAGAAACTTGTGAAGATGGTATTGTTCTTCTTTGACAGGATGCAACCCCTCTTGTTTCTTACTTGTAAATATGGAGCGAATGGGTCTTCCCATTGCGGAATATTTCATATTTCGGAAGGCCGCAGTATCGGTCCATTTCTATGTCATCCTTATACCAGGTGAGCTCAGGTTGTGGGTGACCTGCAGGGAGGGGACCTTGATGAACATATCATCAACAGGAAACAGTCTAACTGCATCTGTAGCCCACAGGCAAGCAGTTTGTTTACTCCCCTTTAATTGTGCCTTGCCTTTAAATGAGAAGACCTTGGGTGTGGCCTTCTGTTGTTTCAAGCCCTTGCATCAGCCCTCGGAGCTTGAAATGACTGCCCCTTCCTCCCCAAGCCGCTCTGCTGTTACATTTTCATGGTGCCTCTCCCTCTACCAAGAGGAGCCATGGGCTCAGACCTGCTCCTGCCACCACTTTCATATCACATGTAACCTTCTAAAGTTACCCACAAAATAACCTGTCTAACATTCCCGACAGAATTATTTTCTGATAAGAGACAGGCACGTGTTTGCTGACATTCCTGGAGTAGGTGGCTTTTGAGATTAATTATATCTGGTTTTCATTAAAAAAAAAAAAAAAACAACGTTTGCTTATATGCCACCCACACACACTGGGAATACTGGGCACACGCTGTCACAGGACAGCAAACAGATCATGTGAATGTACCTGTAACCACACAGGTGAACGTCACATCGCATGCTTCTGACACTGCCTTGGATTTTAAGGTGCTTTCAAATAGCGGTTGAGTCTCCTCCTTTAACTGTGCCATCACGCTGCACAGTGTAGTCCTGCAACAGAGCAAAAACCACCTTAAGCTCTCGCAGCTCTCTCAGAAAGCAGATACGTATGTCCGCCATGTGACAGGGTATCGAAACATCCGGAATTCAAAAGAATGTTACCATGGTACACATCGTTTATTAAATCACACAAGCAAAGATTGTATTATTATTGATAATGTATGGTTTATTCTATTTTGAACTTCTTTACAGGGAAGGGGATACGGTAATTAACACTCAACGTTTAAGAATGACATAGTGATTTTAGAGGTTTTGGGAAAAATCTTCTGCTTAGATGTTAGAGTTTAAAGGTCATTGTGCGTTTCCTGTTAAAGCAGTTTACCGATTCGGACGTTGTCAGGTCAGTCCAGGGAAACGTTTTTAGTGTCAGCTGGCTGTTAGTTGCACCCAGTATGGAGGAGACATGAATTACCTCAGAGGCCTGTAAAGAGAAGGCCTGTGGCTGGAGGAGCTATGTAGGAGAAGGCAGAGAGAAGCAGCTGATCAGGGAGACACAAAGTGCCAGGCTCCACCTGCATCATTCCTTCCAGGCTGATGCCGTGTTACACGGCTATTTTTACCCGGGTAAGATAAGGGGAGGCACGGCACACAGCGCGCCAGTTTCCGTGTTAACGGCACGCCTTGCTGGCGTTTTCGCTCTGGCCGTTTCCCTGCGGCAAACCTGCCAGTCAGGGTTGCCTGTCATTTGGCACTTTCATGGTGATTTGAGCAGCGTTCGCGAAAGGACAGCACTATTCAAACGTTCACGGCGATGTGTGACGCTCAGGCCAGGCTACTATACATTTATGTGAAGAGCGCTAATGATAAAAACGTAGAGAGCCGATTCAGTTAGCTGAGCCGTACGAGTTGGTGTTCCGGTTCAGGGAGGGATAGCAGAGCTCCATAAATCAAAGGATTACCAAAGTGATTACAACGGGACAGAGGCAGCACCTTTTATAATGTAGATTCATATATGCTCTGTTCCACTTTTTCTGATATTCATGTAGGCGTTTTTACATGTTGCAGATATTTGTTTTAAAATGTGCCCTAAAGCCATGATTAAAACCACCACAGCCTCATGGGAAATGCAAGCATTAAATACACATTTTAGCAAACAGTTTCCCCGCTAAAGGTTAACTTCAGTGGGTTCCTCATGGGTTCTTGGTAAAACGTCCAGCTCATCCAAGCCTGTCTCGTTAACAGAGGTGGGTCCTTCTGATGCCCTCATAGTGCCAAGCTCGTACCTGCTGTCCGGTCTGACGCCGTGGATGTACCCTTGGCTGTCGGTGCGGCCGCCCTGAGCAGGGGCCGTCTCTCCTCCATTCTGGCTGATGGCTCTCAGGGGCCTCTGACGGCTCATGTCTCCTCAGAACAGCTATTCCTGGGGAATTCGGCCCTCCAAGGAAAACGGACACTGGGGTGTACTTGGGCCGGATGAAGGCTGTTTGCTTCTCTCCCCTGTGAAATCCAGATGACAGGGGCAGCGTGCTGTGGTACAAAGACAGCCAGAGAGAATGAGCAGAGGCAGAGGGGGGCCGGGAGCCTGCGGTCACTCTACGGCTCTCCGCAGGCTTCACAACAGGACTGAAAGGTCTGCAGAGGAGCAACAGCCCAGGCAGAAGCAGCCAGTTCCCTCGAAACAGCTGAGTGCCTCTGTATAGTTAAAAATAGATATTTCTTCTGCACAGCAAAGACCCTTAAACGGAGCCTTTATCAATAAAAGAATTGCAGGAGGCACATGGAATCCATAAGCAGCTGCTTCCCTCTTATTTTCTCCGCGTTATGAAAGGAGCTTCTTCATGAACTTACCATCAGTGTGTTCCTGGTGTCCTTCTCAGCCCAGGTCCCTCACTGCCAGCCTCTGCAATTGTCACTCAGCTTTGACCACACGTTGCCTGGACACTATTTATAGGTGGCCCTCAAATAGGCACAAGCACACATTTTTCCAAAACTAGCTTATAGACCCACGTATACGGCGTGTGAAGACCACACAGGCAGAGTCTCACATGAGAGCCAAATGTAAAATTTCACAAGCTAATAAACTGCTAGAGTAGCTCTGGCTGGGCTTCTGTTCATACTGGACTTGACCAGGATAATCGATTTACAAAAGTTTTTTAGTGTAGGAGAAAGATCCTGTATGCTAAGTAGTGAGAAGGACCCGACCCAGACAGCACTGTGGGTAAAACAGGGTCTCACTCAAATTAAGGGTTTAAAATGCTTTGCATTGTTTTCTGAAAAATTCTACATGAAAGTCAGTCGTTTCAGAGTTCAGAAAAATAGAAATTTGTTTGAGGATTTCTGTTCTAATACTTTGTTATAATCTGACTGGGTTGCATTCATATGTTCATATCTTTTAAAGAATCCATATCAAAGCTTGATCAAAGGATTTATACTACAGTATAAAAGCATTAGGACAGGGCGGCCTGGCGTGCTGTGGTCCATGGAGTCACGAAGAGTCGGACACGACTGCGTGACTAAACAACAAATAAAAGCATTTAAATACATCCCTCAACGAAATGTTTCGTTACTGCCTGTATAAATAATGTCATGCTAATGAAGAGCATCAATAAGAATCAAAGGAATAGACCATTTCCGATCTCCGTGTGTGGCAGAGCATTACTGTACTCTACACTCTATATAGACATTGATGAACCGCACAGACACACCTGGGGATGTCGCCTGGGGATGTCACTGTCCCACTCTTACAGTGAGGGAAATACA